>JANEHU010004490.1:0-63856 GCA_027563435.1 Nasonovia ribisnigri
AAAGGAACTCGTTCAAGTTCACGTTCGTGTTTTTTTAAACGAACGCGTTCACGTTCACGTTCTTTTAAAAAACGAACGCGTTCATTGGGTCGCGTTCATTTAATTTTTTTTTTTATGAATCGTTAGCCTGCAGTCAATATAAAAATTAAAACCCATAAACGTATATCTATTATACCATAATAGATATACACTTTACCTATTCATGATAAACCGATTAGGTTTATTACAAATTCATGGAAATCATAACATTATTGTTGTATTTCTAGCCGGGGACACTGGAATTTCACGTATTTAATTTATATATTTTGCAATTAAACAAATATTGTAGAAATTATAATGGGAAAAATGAAAATATTATTATTATAATATAATTAATTATTTTATACATAATATAATATTTATTAAATGGTAAATAAATTGAACGTCTTAAAAATTGATCAAATTCATTAAAAATATAAACGTCGTTAACGTTCACGTTCTATTAGCAAAAAACGAGTGACGTTCACGTATCGTTCACTACATATGAACGTGAACGTGTGAACGTGCGTTCATGAACGACGTTCTTTCCAAACACTGCCTACTGTACAGCGGAGCGACATCCACTTGACCCCCTTTTTTTTTTTCTGTTTTAACCGACGGCGCCGCGGGAACTGCTCTCGCATTCTTCCGTGACGCTGGTTGGAAATCAGTACCTACTGGTATTTAAAAGTACACCAAATTAGTAAATACTTTGTTTTTTAAGACATACATATTTCTCTAACTCCTCATAGTTGAGGGCCTAAATGCGCTATATGCAATACTATTTGAAAACAAACAAAGAATTGTATTATTTGAGTGAAGTGATTAAAGCCGCTTTTACATTGCTTTTAATAGCAGTAGTCCAGCACAGGCCATCAGTTGGCAGATTTTTACAAAAAAAACAACGTGGATACTATAGGTGCCCCAGAATCCAGATGAAAAAACATAATATAAAGACCTATTCTATATTCAGGATTATTTAAAGAAGTTTGAAAAGTTATATAATATTTCTATATATTTAATAATTTTATTTTTATATTAATTATTGTATAATATGTAATACATATTATGTATATCTACTATGTAATTTACAATTTATTCTATAATTTTAATTACAAATAATGAATTTAACTCATGCATTATTTAAGTTTTGAATTTATTTATGTGTAGTGAGTTTTGATGTTATTATTTGATGTAGGTAACGTTTATTTTTAGGCTTATATCTTTTTGTTGATTTTGATAATGACGTGGACATTTGTTTATGTCGCCCAATGAAAGTTCCTTAAAATATCCACTGCAGTAAAAACTGAACATGCTTCAATTTTCTTCAACCTAACAAAAAAGATATGGTAGGATTATGAATCCAGTTGGTACTTTGGGGATCAAAAAATGTTTTCTATTTATATCTAAGCTTTGAATTTTTCTATAAGATTCACCTTAAGTTTTCCTACATCCAAGTATCCAACAAAAAAAAGTTTACCGGAAAGGCAAATACATTTTTTACGGAGTTTTGAAGGTAGACTTTGGTATTCACACATACGTTAATTATAATTTGACGATTTAATTATTTTGTCGTTATTCAAAAATTAATAACCGTAGGTACCTACTTGAAATTTTCATCAAACAACTATTTTATCATTGCTTATACATGACATTTTGAAATTATTTTGACTAGTTTTGAGTTTTATTGAGTTTTTTATTCTATACATTTCAATAAAATTTTATTCGTTGGGTCAAAAAGCTTGAAAATTTAATTTATTAATACCTGCAGGTTCCTTATACATTTTCATAATATCAGTTGATAAAAACTTAAGATCCATAGGCACAATTATTTTTTATAAGTATTAAAAGTTTAAATTTTGACAAAATCTCAAAAATTATTATTTATTGTATTTAAAAAATTATAAAATATTCAATTTTTATACCTAAGAATTGAAAGTTTAAAACAAATATTCTCATAAATAGCTTTAATTTATAAACAGTTATTTTTTACAGACATTTTAAATTCAAATTTGGTCAAAATTACAAATTAACACTAAGAATAACAGTTTTAGTTATTTTGTTGTAATTTAAAACATTATTCGGGTACCTACATGAAAGTTTTAGAGTGCCTAATATCTATATTATTATTTTTTAAACACACAATGACATTTTCAAATGTAATTTTTTGGCTAATATGAATTTAACCTACTATTGTATTAATGACCAATATAAATTCGATGATGGTATTAAAAGTTTGGGAGTACCAAATTGCGCCTATGATTATAGTTTATAACTTACCTATAAGGTATTTGTAAGGTTTTTATTAAATGTTTTTTTATACGATATTTTCACAAAATTGTAATATTCTTCTACAAATATTAAAAGTATTGGTACCTATACCAGTACCAATTATAAATTATATAATTAGTTGGTAATATATAATAATATATAATAATCATATAGTACAACCAGTTTCCCGAGAGATAACTCATACAATAATTAGTAACCGAGAAGTTAAACCAGTTCAACGTCCTGTTGATTGATAAAATATAATTTTAGAGGCAAGTATCTACTTAACAAAATATTGTTTATTGCATGTTTACATGAGTTTAATTGTTATTTGGTTGAAGTACCTATTTGTATAAATGAGTATACCTATACTATAGTGTAGGTATTTAATTTATAAAAGATACGTTGAATTTTTATCTTGTCGTTAAATCATTTCCCACGTGGGACTAACACAATTTCTATATTTTGATAACAAATGATCTTAAAACTAATATGTTGTTGACTGTTGTATATGAACTATATCCATAAACCATATAATAGTATTCTGCAGCAAAGATCAACGAGCTGCAAAAAACCTAATAAACAATAATCTAAAATACTGTGATGGAAGAATGCTTTAAATCATTTGTTAGATTTTATCAAACACTGCTTGTAGTGCTTTAAAGTTGTACTGTTGCGGCCATCCTGCTTACTTTCTAGTTTCTGGTGCCGATAATGTTGCGATTTGTGACTTGTATAGTTGTATGCGATTGGAAACTACATCTATACTACTGTTAGATCCTGATTGAAGAGATGAATGTATGGATTTTACAATGATTTTTTTTTTTAATATTTTCCCTATATAAGACAAAATAACAGTGGCTACTTTTTTAATTTTGTGTCTTAGAAATTCTTTAGTCGTACCACTCGTACCTATCATGAGAAATATTAGGTATTCTTCAATTTTTTAACTACTAAATTTCTAAGAGATAGGTATTGGTTAATGATTATACTCAGGGTCGGCTTTAGGTAATTCACAGCGAATGGGGGGTGGTCTGGTCGAAAATCTAGTGGCCGAAATGTCATCTGGTCGAACACATTTTTTATCGAAAATTTTTATAATCAAACACATTTTTTATCGACAATTCTTATTATCAAAATGTTATGTAGTCATCGAAATTCGAAATACATACATTATGGTCGGAGAATATATATTTTGAATTTATTAATTAAAAAAAATATTCAAGTTTTAAAAAAAAATAATTAAGGTAGGTATTATTAAGTGAAAAAAAAATTAATGAAATATTAAATAATTGGTGGGTACAAACTACAAACGTTATTATTAGTACTACTTCTACATCGATAAAAATAGTAGAAAAAGTAACCAAAAATCATCTATTATATTATTATCTTTACTTTGACCAAAAAACTCATTCAACTATATTAACAAAATATTCGACCAATCACATGACATTTCGATCACTAAACCATCGACCAAAATATGAGTGGCACCATTCACAGTCCGGTGCGATATTACATTATTATTACAATTTCTAATGGTCAAAATTACTACCCAAATTATCTACATAAAATTGCAGCCCGGTGCAGACGCACTGCTTGCACATGCCTTAAACCGACCCTGGTTGTACTGATACACACATACTTCACTGTCAAATTGTATCTATGTATTTTTAATATTTTTCAACTACTAGTGTAACAATATATCAAGAGACTTATATTAAATTTTCAAGCTTTTTGATCCTACAAATAAAATGTAATTGATATTTTTAGAAAAAAAAATCTAAAAAATCGTAAACAGAATATATCCGTAAACAGTTCAAAACAAGAAGAAATATTTTGAAAATTTTATGAAGTATAGTAATTGGTAAAATCAACAAGGTGTAAATTTCAAGTATCTTCAGTTATTCGTTTTTGATTTACAACAAATGAAGATATTCGTTTCATAAAGAATCAAGAATATCCAATGTTGTAAGAATTTGAATTTCAAACGTTCATAAACATTTTATTTGATAAAAGTTGGCAAACTTATGAGGAATCTTGTATTACATTTTAAAATCTTAGATTTAAAAATAAAAATTTTTATGAATTTCTAACTCAAAATAATTTGCACATTTTCGTGATATTTACATATTGTTAAAATTTGAACTTTAAATGCCTATAAAAAAAAAAATTTGACTGGATTTTTAACATTTTTTAGGTGTTATCGTAACAATATACGAAGAGCATAGTACTATTTTTTTAAGCTTTTTTACCCAACAAATAAAATTTAATTGACATTCATAGAAAAAAAAACTAAAAATATTGGAAACTGAATGTCTGTAAGCAGTTCAAAACATTTTATCGTCTGTAGAAAATGCTAATATAAACAACTAGTGAAAATTTTATGCATCTACGTTTTTTTGTTTTAGAGTTACACCAAAAACCAAACTAGATTTTGCGTAATAATTCCCGTTTTTCCTTAATTTTTCCCTGCCACTTTGAAAACTAGGAATTTTAAAAAATGATCTCCCGAATACACCAACTATATTCACTTTTTCATCGAACGAGATACTGTTCAAGAAAATCGTAGCATTATTTCAACTACTTATCGTGTACACAGACACAAAAATAAAAAATAAAAAAACACACATCATTGTAAAATCAATATTCATCGCTCCGCTAGGAATCTAAAATATTAGTAACCTTCAACAAGAATTCTTAGCAAATTAAAAATAAAGGAGAATTCATTATTGTTAACGAATTTAATCATTGTGTTTAAAAAATACACACAGTGTATTTTAAATATATGTACACCAAATTTATTTTCTTATCTGTTGACTTTTAACATAATACTAATAACAGGCGCTGATGTATGTAATATTATATATAATATATATATAATATATACATATATATTCAAATACCATTTATTATAATATTATACAATCATTTTAAATGTGCTCAATGGTTTTGGTTCTACATCAATTGTTTGAGACATTCACTGATAGAGCACAAATTATATCATGCATAGTAACATACAAAAAAATACTTATAAGTTAAGTCTGGGTCTAAAAATTACTTAAATTGTAAATATAACTTAAAATACGAATCACGTCAGATATATAAAAAAAAAGGAAAAATAGGTTTTTCAAAAGAGAGACAATGAAACACTGCAAGACTTACAGTTGAATATGAAAAAATAATGAGGGATCAAAAGAACACAACGTATTTGAAAGGGTTGAAAAAATGTAATGTTACACACACCCAACTGCAGCAGCTGCTGCCGCGGCGGTACTCTTTTTCTTCAAAACTATGTCCTTGATGTTCAGGTGTACCTTTTCTTTGCGCTGTGGAGGCACTGACTGCAAGCAAAACCGCTTAAATTCTTCTAATTCTCGTTCATCATCATCCATTTCCCCATCCTCCGGGTCTATGTCTTTTGGCTCGAACACGCTTTCTGCAAACGGCCACAAACACACTCATTTTTGGAGATTTACTTTCTCGATCTTAATTATATATATAAGCCTACAATTTGTTATACTTAATGAGTCTTGCCGTATTACAAGTTAGATTTATATTGTAAAAAAATTGTAATTGTGCTCGTATCATACATTCATGATATAGTTCCTATCAATTTAGTTTATTTGTTACAAGTTTCGCAAAAAGGATAATACCATTGGCAGGAACTGAAAGAAAATGTTACATATTTTGGTTTGTACAAGCTAACGATCGAGAAAGCACGGTCCAAATTAATTTGGAATTAACTTAATAGACCCCACACAAGCAATGTGCTTTAAGAAATTGTACAATAATAATATATTTATAATAATATATAAATATCAACACGTGCGAGTGTGAAATCCAAAACCATCAAGCAAATTATATTGTATAAAGGAATGTTTTTTTATTTTATTTATTTATTTATTTTTAATAGCTGTTAATTATTTTATAGGTAAATGCTTGTAAAAAAAAAGCCTACTAAGAAATAAATAGTAAGAATACTTTAAATAAATATATATAATTGTCAACAATTATTTTCACAAAATGGATAAAAAAAACAAAAGAAAAACTCAACTCGTATCTTTGATACTAACAAAATAAAAGCAGACCTCTAGAGCTACCTAAAGAATAATGATTTTTGTTTGTTTATGTAACAATTACTAAACATAAAAAAAAAAATAAACAAAAAAATGTATAAAATAAAAAACAAAATAAAATCATATTTTGAAAATTGGACTGTTATAAAAAACTATTATTTGTGTTTATTTAAGTACAACAAAAATATAATTTAATAATTATTTTTCTGTCCAATGTTCAAACTTCAAACACTGTGAAATAAAAATAGTATAAATTGTCATAACTCATAGAAAAATTACACAAATCATCTAAATACAACTTTGTATATAAAAATTATTTAATTGTTTAAGCAAATCAAAACACGAGTAAAAGCAAAAGAAATATTAATTTAAAAAAAAAATAATATAAAAGCTGCAAAAACAAGCATGCAACAAGTTTGAATCTTAACTATCAGGGCTAAAACTGCCATCACCATAAAAAAGCAGCCTATTTCAAGTATAAAGTATTTACATTTCATTGGACGTATAATTTGTACTCTTTGTTCAAAACTTAAAATTATATAGGCATTCATCACATAAATGAGGTAGATATTATACAAAATTATAGTAGGTGTTTATTCTTAGTATTAAATAATTTAGTTATTAGTGGACATTCTATTTTATCAACTGTAACAATTATATATTATAAATTTGAATACACTTTAATGCTAATAATATTTTCAGTTATTTGAAGCATTGATGGATGCTTTTGTTAAATTGAAAAGCTTTTTTGTATGTTTAAACATTGTAAACACAATATTTTAACAAATTTTAAATTATAATACATTCAACACAAATATCGGAATTTAAAAAGTAATTGCCATATATTATTATTACGGTATCAGTTTCATATTTACTGTTTAGAGTTTCAAATAATAATATTTATTTTATAACCGAACTGTCTATACAAAATAATCCACAAGGGTAGCAAATAAATTATGTACGAAAAACGTTTTATTAACATTCAAAAGTGTTGTCAATTTCATGTGAAAACTTTTTACGAAAAATTTAACATTAAAATGTACTTCTATAAATTATATAATACACTAGGTTAATTATTGATGTCTTATAGAATTTAAACCATAAGTTAATAATACGAAATAATAATTCAAATTATGAATAATAATAATAAAAAAAAAGTATAAAATATAGTGTCAGATCTATTGAAAATTTTAAACTGTTGATATTAAATAAGTAATATCTTTAATAACATGTGTACTTCAATTATTATAATAATTGTATAGATAGAATGAACTTCTTATGAATTTTCCATTTTCAATTTTAACAACTAATAAAAATAGTATTTTAATAAGTACTTTAGTGCTCAGAATTTTAAAGGAATTATTACTTTAAAATTGCTTTTGTCGTTTTATATAATTGCTGTAATTTAAAAGTTAAGAAATAACATAAATACATTTCTTTACAAAATCGGTTAAAAAAATATTTTGGGTGATAATTCCGTCTTATACAAGTGTAATTTACTTTGTAGTCATATTAATTAAAATTTAAAAAAAAAGCTAGATGCTATATATTACAACATAGGAAAAAAATATGATTAAAGGATTTTTCATTTACAGGATATTAGGGAAGACATCAGCAAAGCTCACCCTCAACATCCGTTTGTTTGGAGCCGCCCTTAACCCGACGGCGACGACGTCTTCGCTTACCAGATGGATTAGCGTTGACGTCATCGCCACCGTTAACTTGTAAGTCTTTATTTTCTGTCAGAATGGCATCATCATTGCGCTGGTACAGTGGATTTCTTATAGTAACCATACCACCATGCCTTTGAATAATCACTGGCAACGGCATAGTTCGTGGTGTGTTAGTTGGTATTTGTCCAGCGATGGTCTTACCTTCTGCACTACATGGATCTCTTGGTGATGATTTGTTAGTAATTGTAAAACCTGGTTGAATATTTTCTGAGTTTGTGTCATCTATACCATCATTGATTTTCTTACGGCGTCTATTACGTTTACTTGCTGTACCACTCCATTCTATAAGTAAAGTTAAGTTTTATATTATTATTCATTATTTAATCAATATTATTTTCTATTTTTGTGCAAATAATAGATTTTAAAAGTAAACTATGAAACAAAAATAAGTACGTAATAGAATATTATTTGTAAAAATAAAAACTAAACATTAAACTATACATTAAAAATATAGATACATTTGTGAAATAATCACTATACATGAGTGAAAACAGAAATTAAGAATTTTCCAAAATAAAATGGAAAATTTGGAATTTTATCTAAAAATAACTAAATATATATGATTATGTTCACGGGAAGTACATTGTCATTAATCTAACAATCCATCTTTTAAATTATATTATACAAAAATTAAAATTGGGTAATCTGACATTAGTTGTGCCAGTGTATATTGAGTCATTAATAATAATTTTCAAGAATAAAAAATATAGTTTCATACACTTTAATTAATTTTATTAAAACAAATTAATATTTCATACAATGAAAACTTTTACAAAAAGTTACACCCTTATACATCAAATGAATATTTAAAAAAAAAAAGAACATATCGAGTTTTATTTAAATTTATGAATTGACACTTCTATTTCAGTTTAATATATGTATAAACTATTAAATTTATTTAGAATATAAATATATTATTATTGTAAAATGTAAAATGTATGTTTTATTCAAAATGTAAAAAAGTGAGATTAATGGCGGGTTAAATGTTGAAAATTATTTTTTCATTAACCATGAATAATTATCAGACTATACTCTTTTTTTACGAAAGAACAGGACTGTTTTAGGCACATAGAATGATTCGATTGGTGTGTCGAGAACCATGTGATTAAGCTAACAACAGACAGTTGGTGGGGGATGCGTGGCGGCGACCGGTCTTGGTCGGAGGACATTCTCTTTTCTCTTCAAAAAGAGTATGGACTTGTTTATTTGAGTTACTGAGTAAATACCCTCCATTAAGAAACTGATTGAAATAAATTGCATTATAAGTAACATAATTTTTTTCAAAATAATTACCAGTTGATCCTTCATAATCATATCCATCAGTCTTAACAACCACAACATTGTTTTGAGCATTTTGCTGCATAGTAAATGGTGTCATTGCAGCAGGCGAGGCAAATGGAAATTGTTGTGATGATGATGCAGGTTTAGGCTAAAACATAAAAAATATTACATTATTAATAAATAATATACAATAGTAAGTGCATAATCATATGAATTATGTCTTACTGTAAAACTGACCTTTTCAGTTGATTGTTGAATATCTCTTGGCGGTTTATAATCACATGGGTCAAGTTTAGTAATAGTAATTCCAGGTGGTAACTGTAATTTATCAATATCAATAGGAACTGATGAAGAAGATATTTTATTAACAGCCTCATTTATTTGTATAGCTGTTGGACTTGTAAGTGGCATTGGCTGCGACGGTGTTGGTAGAGGGCGTGTGAATACTTGGTTATTATTGCTTCGTTTTATTAACACTGTGTTAGGTTTTGGCTGAACAGAATTTGAAGTACTTGTCACTGGTGTGATGTTAACATCTGGCGAACAATACCACTTCATATTTGTTGGTAACTTAGGTGCATTTTTATTAGTAATCAACACACTTTCTACTGGTTTCGAATGAAGTTGAGTTTCAAGTTGCTCAGGTTCAGTTTGTTTCTTTTTACGATTCCTACTTCTCTTTTTATTAGGTTTATCTTCTATTATATTTTGAGGTTGTTTACTTTTGTCACATAATCTCTGAATCGCTTTAATAGCTGAAAATAAAAAAAATACAACATATAATTTATATTGGTTAGGAAATAAATAAGACTAGAGGAAAAATGAATAATTAATTGTGACATAAGCAATACAAAAAAGGGGGTCAAGTGGATGTCGCTCTGCTGTACAGTAGGTTACAAGTAGATCACTGTATAATGGATGGTATTAAATTTGAATTCAATGATATAATATCATTGTATACGAAAAACGATTCTGAGCGGAGACGGTATGTCAGTCTAAGATATTTTAAATTATATTGATATTGTTATTTTACGGTAGCTGCTAAGTTGAATTAATATTATTCATATTATTTAATTATTAACCTAAAATTATTACTGATGCTAGAAAAATATTATAATATATACTTTTACTCGTTCAAATTGATTTTAATATGTAATTTCGTCCAAATTTGAACTTAAAATAACAATAAAACATCGCTCTGCTCAGAATCTAAAATAACTCAGTTTATATTTTTTTAGATTTTTTGATTACAGAATGTACTATTAATTAGAATCTTTGTTTTAAATTTTCAATCCTTAGTTATAAAAACTGAACATTTTATAATTATTTAATTACAATAATTTATAATTTTCGAGATTTTGATGAATTGTTCAAAATTTAAACTTTAAATACTTATAAAAAAAAATGTGTGCCGATGTATTTTTAATATTTTTCAATTGCTATTGTAACAATATATCAGGAGCCTTGTATTAAATGTTCATTATTTTTTGCCCAACAAATAAAAATGTATTGGTATTTATATAAAAAAAAAAACTAAAAAAATTGAAAATTGAAATGGTCCGTAAAAAGCTCAAAAACAGTCAAAATTAGATGGTGTATAGAAAATGTTAATATAAACATTCAGTGAAATTTTCATGCATCTACAGTTATTTGTTTTTGAATTGCAACAAAATAAGAAAATCACTACATGAGAAATTGAGTGAATATCTAATCTTGTAAAAATTTAAACTTAAAATGCACATAAAAATTTATTTTGATTTGCTTATAAACATTTTTTTATTGATAAAATTAGGCAAACTTATGAGGAATCTTGTATTACATTTTCAAACCTTAGATTTAAAAAGAAAAATTTTTTTATGAATTTCTAACTCAAAATAAATTGCACATTATTGTCATTTTTACGTATTTTGTCAAAATTTGAACTTTGATTACCTATAAAAAAAAATGTGACTACGGATTTTTAATATTTTTCATCTGCCTTTGAAACTGTATATTAGAAGCCTACTATTAAATTTTCAAGATTTTTTACCCAACAAATAAAATTCTCAATTTTTAAGAAAAGTACTTGAGATTTCCTTATTTTTTACACCCTAAAGTATTAGTACAATTTTGCTACCTATCTTAATTGAAACACATTTTATGTACTAAAACATGATATATAAACATAAAAAAACCACATATCACTGTAAACTTTTCTCTGATTAGAAACTAAGATTTGTTTACATTTTTTTTAATTGTTATGGTCGAAATAAATAGTAACCTACTGAAAAGTAATACAAAATAAATAAAAATTATTTATTATGTTATTACAAATGTTCTCACCTTCATTGTCATATAAAGTACATAAAACATCATCTTCTACTGCTCCTCTAAAAGTAATGGTTACTTTAGAACTATCTGAATCTCTCTTTATCGTAACCATTTTTGCACCCTCAACATCATCTTTTTTACATTTCTCATCTTTTTTTATTGATACAGTTTCTTTATTACTATTTCCTTGAGATTGCTTGTTTTTCTTTTTAGAAGATTGAGTATTTTGCTGTACTTGTTGCTTGGTTATTTGATGGGTTTTAGAATTAGTAACTTGCTTTTGTTGCTGACTCTGTTTTTGCTGTTTGTTTTGATTTTTTCCTTTTTTCTTTTCTTTTTTTAACGCTTCCTCACGTTTCAGTCTTTCGATTTCTTGTTTTTTGAGTTCATCTTCAATTCTTTTACGTTCGGCTTCTTCTTCTTCTTTTTTAATTCTCTCCATTTCCTCCTAGTAAAAAATAAAAATAGAATTTAAATACATTGACTTATTAGTTTAGAATAATTAAGAATTATACTTTTTTCTCTCTACGTCTAGCTTTTTTTGCAGCTCTTTTTTCATTGGTTGCTTTATTGCCCTCAATAAAATTGACAATTTCATCAATAGGCTTTTCAGATAGTTCTTTTAAAAAGTTTTCGGGTAGATTATCACTATTATATTTAATTTTTTCGTTAATAACTTTTGTTACAACCATTGGCTCTAGTTTTTGCTGTTGAACACCGCTATTAGCACCTAAACATAAATTAAATAAATTGTATGATTACTAAATTAAAATTTGAATATTAGGAACATTTAGTGACGTTCAGAAACAAAAAAATAAATAATACACAATACATCAAATGTTAGATTTAAATTGTAAATTAACATCAATTAAGCCAAACTTACATGTGTCTAAATATTTTTTTTTCTTAAATACATTAACAATGTTAAATATTATTTACATTTGAAAAAAAAATATTTACAAATATTACTAATATTTCATAAGAACGGATACCAAAAATAAATTAAGTAAGTGATATATGTTTTAGATCTATTAACTTTATTAACACCTGGTATCTAGGAAATATTCTCATTATCAGAGAGAACCTAATAATACTAATCAATAATCATTATTATAATTATTTCTTAAAGTATCATTAATATATAAAAGTATAAATTAAAACTGTATACAGGATATAACACTCAATAACTAAACCACAATTTTTGTTTTAAATACCTGAAATATTTACTATGGTAACACCCCAATTCATTTTAAGAAACCAAAACCAAAAAAACCTTAATTCAATTTTTTGGAATCAAAGACCTGGTTTTTGTCCTAGGTATAAAAATAATGCTTTTATCCATACAAATACTTGTGCTTGTCAATGTGTTATTTGTGAGCCATCCAATCCTATTCAAATAAACTAATACACCCTGTCTACATCAACAGATAAAATGTATAATATTATATGACTTGAATTTCAGGTGTTTATAATTTTTTTTTGTAATTTCTCTCAAGATTAATGATTTAGTCGATTTAGATAAGTCGGTACAACATTATTTTAATAATTTTAATACAACATTATACTAACAAATTATATAAAAATGTATATAAATAGGTCATAATATTATACATTATATAGCAAACTAATTTAAAATCTTAGAAGAACAACGTAAAATAATTTTAACTACAAATAATGTTTAAGAAAATATATTTTTACTCACCAGTTTTATCAGCTACTGATTGAGGAAGATGTTTAGGTGGATGGACAGGAAGTGGTCTATGCACATTAGGTTCTTTCTGTTTTTGTTTAATAGTTTCATTAGTTTGTTTGGCTTTTTTTAACAAATAAAGATTTCTTAACCGGTCCCTCATTTCTTGATAATTACGACTAACAGGTGCAACAGAAGGCTAAAATTTTTTATGAAATATTTACTTATGACATTCAAATTGTATCAATAAGCCAGGTGATTTTTTTAATCAAAAAATACTTATTATTTTAGAAACTATTCATATTTATGAAATATGTTTTTTTCACATAATTTTAGACTGTTACAAAACAAGATTTTAGAACAAAAATTACATTTTTTATAATTTTTTTATTTTTATTTATGACAACTTATATTTTTAATTTATTACTCTAAAGCAGAAGACTGGAGTGCATCAAATTTTGGACGAATACTTTATGTTATAAGTTATAACAAATATTTAAAATTCAAGTGAGCACAAGGGTACTGCAAAAATATTGATCCTTTCCTACCCCCTAATCTATACTTAAAATTCTTATCTTTTTATAACTTATTATTTATTAACTAACTGAAATTTATATTTATTGAAATACTTCAAACAATACTGGGCTTCTGAATAATATGAAATAAAAAGTATGCTGTCATTCAAAATTGCAAACAAATTTTGTTTAATAACATCTTAAAATTATGTAAAAAAATTGTTTTGAAGTGATTGGAAGCAATGATTGTCTTTGTCCAACACATATGGAACATAGAAATTAAGACGTGTTTTCAATCCAACGTGTAATGATTGATCTAGTGAATCAATAAGAATTCTAAACGCAGATTTGAATTTGTAGCCAAGTCTACTTGAGATCGACGTACCAATAATTCTAATTTTTGATTTTATCTACTCATGAAAAGAAAATATAGTTTCCTTTTTTAAAATTTAGGGGGATAAATTCAAAAATGTGAGAAAGTCGATATCAAGTATACATGACAATAAATTCAAATCATTTTCATAATTCTTATCGCTTCATTAGTTCAATCGGAACGTTAGAATGAAAACAAGTTTAAATTCTTATGTTCCACGTGTGTTAGACAAAGCAGAAAACCACCGCTTCCAATCCCCTAAAAATGTTAATAGTTTTTTGTTAAATGAATCACCTAGTATAATTATAATAACATTATTCTTCAAATACTTACAACTCCATGCCCAAAAACTTCACAATAACAACAGTCACATTGCCTTGGACTTGAAGAAGAACGTTCAGAACAACTATCATCTTGACTTGATCGGCCCGAACTACATTCTGATGTTTCATCGTGATGATGCATACGTTTTACATGTTCAGTATGTTTATGACACGAATGACCATGTACGGGACGATTGTTTGGTTTAGCTGTTGGTTCTGTAGGTTTACTTACATGTGGATATGGGTATCGTCTTTTAGGTAACTGTTCTACTTCAACTTTACATGTTACATTTCTGTCAATGTTTGATGGACATTTTACATTAACTACAGGTTTTGACTTGATTTGAGCATCTGAATTAAGTACCTAGACAAAAATATCAATTATGTTTTTCTATTAGTACCTACAATAGAATCAAACAAATTATGAAACATATTTAAAATTTTAATTAAATAAACACCACAAATTTCTATCCAAAATATGAATATTAGTTAAACATTTTATACAGTAGAACAACACCTTGTGTTGCAATGTTTACAACAGTTATATATCTATTTAAATATGTAAATATTTAGAACAAATTTACATTTATAATTTTACCAAAATAAATTGTTACAGATATTCAAATATGTAATAACACTAAAACCATTATCAACAAAAATATAATATTATTTAGTTAAATAGGTTTGACTAAATCAAAAAATGAAAGCAAGATTGAAAAATAATAAATTATTTTTACCTTTTTTCCAAGATTTTTAGTTATATTTCCTGTTACTGGCTTTTCATCTTCATCAGTAAATGTTTCACCACTGTAAAAACATAGCATTTTATCTTTCATATTAGAGTAAGAAAATGTAATTGAATTGTATGCTTCGGTTTCTTGTAATTCTGTAGATTTTTCATTCTGCACACACTGATCAAAATCTATAGAAGAATTTTTACGAGTTTCCATCTACATTTCACAAATAGGTATATTACAATTTTTAGTTTAGTAACTTAAAATTTTAAATGAACAAATTAAATATATAAATTGGTTTGATAATTACAGTATGTATGCAATCACAATAATTTGAAACTCCGTCATCATCTATATCTTCACAATTATCATTATCTACTCTTTCCCTATAAATTAAAAAAAATATATATTATTTTTAGCAATTTTAAATTGCACAAAAACACAATTTAGTTAAAACTAACTGATACTCAGGAGCTGGTGATTGAGGTGGTGTTGGGATTGTAAGATCTATTACCAAATCATCATTTGGTGTCATTGAAGAAGAAAATAAACCATTTTCTTCCTTTAACATAGTTTCTTTATATTTTTTTGCACCCATAGCCCATACTTCATTGCATCTATTCATTTAAATAAATATTAAATAGTATAAAGTTAAAATGTCATTGAATATTTAAAAAAAATTATTACTTGATGTTATGAATACATGTCCTGGCTTCTGCCCATTCTGATATATTAAGTTTTACCTCCTTTACAAATTTTGTATAATCATGAATTAAACTTGCACTCAATAAAGACTTTGACAATATTGGCATTGCTAAAATCTAACAAAAAAATGTTTAATAAAATATAATAAATCATAGGTTTTAAAACATACTTGTTCTATAAATGTAGTTACAAGATGATATATCGTTCTATCAGCATAAAGTCGACTGTGATACAAATATTGATTCATCATTCGCCATGATAAATTAAATTTTGATAGATGATATTCTTCAATAGGTTTAATAACATCTTTTAAATGATCAGTAGCAGCCATTAATCTTCGATAGCTGTCTAATAAACCTAAAAACAAAATAATAATGTTAATACAATTTAATAAAATAATTCCAAATAACTTACAAAATACAAAAACTTGAGGCATTTCTGGTGTTTCTTTATTCTTTTTTTCTAATATTTGCACTTGCCTAGACCTTGCTTCTAATACAAATTCCATAACAAGGTTTTCGACATTTTGAAAAACATGATAAGAATCACAACTTTTAGATCTAGAAAATTGAAATTGAAAATGATAATTCATTATTTTGTGAACATAATAAATTTATAAATAAGTAAATTTTACTCATAAGCGGCTTCTTTAAATATATTATGGGGTGGGTAGCGTTCAACTTCAACGCCATCCATAGCCATTCGATATACAGTACGAATGTAAGACATCAGAGAATTCCATTTTGTTTCCCATTTTTGCACTTCATTTTCTTCACTAGTGTTAAAAAACAATTATATTAGTAACATATTAAACATATTGAAGTATAAAATTATATTATTACTTTAATTCTTTGTTTCTAATGAAATCACGAAAATTATAGCAACAATCTTTGTCTTTTTGATTCAAAAGGTTTCTACAATCTTTTTCAAGCTGAAACCCAAATATACATTTATTATCAATCAACAAAAAGAGTAAAAGTTTAAAGAACTTAATATATAAAAACTAAATTTTCTTATAATTTATTTAACTTTTATTAGACAAGTACTTAATAATAAGTGATTTTGTAGAAAATTTTCATTTTTTCAAATAGGTTTCAAATAGGTTATATTATTTATTTGTTACATTTAAAAAACCATAAAAATACAAGTATCTTAAGAGGCTTATGTTTTTTTGATCTAACATTCATCTGAATCGCAGATATTATATTATTCTTACTGATAAGTAATAAAACTAACAAGTTATTATAATTATAATATTCAAATATTCAAATTATAGGTACCTAGAATTTATTATTTATTACATTTTGAAAAAAAATTATCGTCATGAAAATGAATAATTCTTATTACCGAAATGTGAATAATTTAATAGAATTTTTTTAATTTTAAGTAATCATTCTATATTTTTATATTAAGTATATGGATGATTTTTTCAAAAATTAGTTAGGTACTATCACTTTTTCTAAATTTTATGTATGAGGAAAAAACCAATTCAATTTTAGTGGTTTTTTAAAATTTTAGATGTAAGATGGTCTATTTGGTTTTTTAAATATTACATATTTTTATTAATATAAATGTATAGCCTTTTTGTTTAAAAATTATATTTTAAGTAATGTACATACAGAAAAAAAACTAAGTTTCTAACAAATATTTCCTTAAATTGATCACTAACAATATGTTTAAATTGTAGCAAAATGTAATAATATAATATACGAGCATTGATCATTGATTGTCGGCATTGCTGTTGCAAAAACATGTTTACGTAAGTGCGAAGAAAAAAATGTACCGATGCAATTTGAGTAGGTAGGTAGTTGTGATAGCTCAATACTAATTTGTAGGTGAAAAAATATATATAAATAAGTTTAATAAATATATTACAAAAAGTAAAAAGGTGTTATGTTGATAACTATTATGAACCAATTAATAAGATGAAGCAATAATGATATCAAAAAGCTTAAAGGGCTCAAATATTTTTGTAGAATTTTTTACACAAAAAGGAACAAGAATCAATGAGCTACAAACCAGATAAGAGTCAATAAAAAATTCAGTACGTTTAACACTAGGAATTTAAATTTACAGCAAGAGTAAAAATGTACCTAACACTTGAACAATTCTTTTACATAAGAAAATCATACAAATTTTCATTTAAAAAATACACTTGTGTAAGTACTATTTTCAACAAAAATATAATCATGCAATAATTACAACAACATAGCATAAGTTGTTGTAAAAATTACAACACAATAAACTTTTATAAATCATATGCAAAGTGCAAAATGTATGGTAACGTCAAGGATCATACTTCTCATTGTTACCGACCATTAATGTGTTACACCGAGGAGTATCTACAAAAACAATTGTACAAAAAGAAAAACCGGTCACCGATCAAATAACTAATCATCGGCACCCAATACCCATCACAGCACATGGGTAACTCGTCAGCGAACGTTGTCACTAAACAGACAACAAAAGTCGACCGCAGTTCAACTAACTCGTTCTCCACCCGAAACGACAGAGCATACGCGTACCTGATCGTTTCGTCGTTCCTTGTTTTCGTGGTCGAAAACGGCCGTGTCGTCGTCGTCGACGCCGATGCCGATTTCGCCGCCGTCGATGCCGATGCCGTTGCCGCCGTCGACGCCGCCGTTGTACTCGCCACAATTGTTGTGCTGCGCCGCCGATTGGCAAACGGCCGCTTGCGGACCGTTCGCACCATCGGTCGCGTTCGCCGCAACGGTAATGCTCATGGTTTTCTCTTAAATTTTAGCAAAAAAATAAATACTATATCTCTTGTAACGAAAAAAAAGGTTCTCGTATGCGCGCGCGCGTGTGTGTGTGCGTGTGGTGGATATGTATGACGATGATGATGATATCGCGTCTCCGGACACACGGGGTAAATGGACGCAATCGGTCACGCACGCACAACAACAACGCGTCGCCGCGCGCCTGATAACAGAGACGGAGTTAGCGAGCGGTGGCGGAGCGTAGTTGTGTTGTTGTTGGAACAACATCACGACTCCTCTACCCTCCTCCTCCTCGTAATCATCATCATAACGACGGTGCTGCACCGACGATCGCGGTGATATTGTGCATTTCAGCATTTGTGAGCCCGGTGGCGTAGTGCAGACGGTGCGCCTGTCGCCGTGCGCGCACAGACACTGCACGTCTGCGCTGGCCGCGCGCTCAACGCAATATTTGTTTTCGTTACTCATGAGCAGTGACGCAACAATGCACGGATTTATTAAGTTTATTTTGATATTACTTGATTATTTCATAACGAAAGAAAGGGATAGTAATTTATAATAATATTATTATTTACTAAACAAAAACCAATCTCTATGTTAATTTCGAGTTATGATCGCGGGATAAATGCAATTAATATTTATCGCGTGGATTTTGTACAAAATGTAATATGACGTTTTAAAAATATGTTGGTCGACTCTTGAACAGTGAAATGCTTAAATTAATCAATTAATTAGTATTCCCAGGGGCTGGGATAAACCTACATTAGAACGAAATGGTCTAAAATTAAAATAATAATTATTAATATTATGTAAATAATGGTTGTGTGAAGCGCAGACGGTCTACGAGCACACCAGACGGCAGACAGTCACCAGTACAGGTTGTACACCTGTACACACAACTACACAAGTGGTCACGACTCGCGGATCACAAAATAGTTGGTCCAAAATAAATTTATGAAAATTATATTAATATCTAAGATGTAGGTATAATATTAATTATTATTTCAAGAAATATTTGTTCCATAAGCTAAATATGCACCTAGGCAATACTTCTAATTATTTTGTATACTCATTTTTCCCGCTTTCGAAAATTCTAACTATATTATTTATTTCAAATTTCATTTGTATTACAATTTAAGATAATATAAGGTATATCTTAGTTCTTGATTAATTGTACCAATGTTTTTTTTTTGTACAATATAATAATATGATCTAAGAATATTTTTCTGTAGTTCCACAAAATATTTGTTCAAAAAAGTTTGGAACAAATGGCCGTTGGAGCCAATGTTTTGTGGATAAAGTGGTTACTGGAGGAAAAATTTTTTGGAACAAGTAATAATTGGAAAACGTTTTTATGGGAACAATGATATTGCGTCATTGCCACATTGGAATAATATAATATAACTTTAGTGGAACAAATATATATATTTTTGTTTAAAAAGTATAATTGTGGTTTGGAACAAATTTTGAACTTTTGTAGTTTTGTTCCTCAAATCTATGAATCATAACAAATTTTACCAAAAATACAAAAGGTATGTCCAAAAAATATTTCTTCCAAAAGAATATGTGTCATGTAACTATGCTGATTCAATTTGGCGGAAACTATGAACTGTGCCTTACGGTGCCACATGCCTCATTTGTTCCACGGTCTCCCACTCTCCCCTTTTTTCGTTTTTCAGTTTTTCTAATATTTCAGCTACATAATTTCAGTAACAATATTAGGAAATTTGATAATTAATAAAAGTTTAAAAAATAGTACCTATTGGCTATTATAAAGTGTACACATTGTATAAATTATTTTCTAATTTACATCCCGTAACTTGTGTTATCTAAACAAAAACGCATCTATCCTTAAAAAATTAAGCACATGCACATTGTTATAGTTTTTATCTAATTTAATATAATTTCCAATGCCTAGCTGCGCGTACGTAAGTTAATTGACAGCTAATATAAATTGGTGTTAGTGAATTGAGTCAATACTTTTGGGTTATCGGAGTCAAGTCCGACATATTTGATAGGTTGTTCGCCATGAGTCCCTTTATTATTTTAGCATTATTCAGGATACAGTAGGTACACCATGTGGTGGTGGTTGAGTAGGTATAGTATCCTAAAAAATGGATCTAGGAAAATAAGTAATGAAAAAAAGCAGATGAAATAAAATCAAACGGAAAAAAAAGCATAGATATAGCAAAAACCAATCATTTTCAGTACAGATTTTTTTCCTAGCACTTAAAATAATATATTCTATTTTGTAAAAATTAATTAATTTAAAAACTATATTAACTATATTATGTAATAATTTGAAATATGAAATATTATATTTATAAATAAATTATAATTTTTAATAATAATTAAAATAATTTAATATTACAATTTAGGCTTAAGTATTATAATAGTAGAAAAACATTATATTATATAAGTCATATTTATATTGTTGGCAGTATTGTAAAAATGTATAATTAGTTACAATACAGTTATCAATATTGCGTCAATATAAGACATATAAATGTATCATATAATTGAAAAATGTATACAGTAAACCTTGTGGTATATGAGATATAACTAATAAAAAATTCGGTAGATCACGTTACTTATCTCTTTAATCTTCGCATATTTTTTTAAAAATTATATTCCTTTTTTTCATACTTCTTAAGTTTTTATATTAATAGTAATAATTCACAATTAAAATTAATACACTAAAATTATTGTAGTTAATATATTTAATGATGTAATAGTATACATATAGCATATAAGGTGTATTCAGTATAATTTCTTTCAAATTATAAGAGAAATTAAATAAAGTTATCATTGTTTTTTTTAATTTACAAGTACCTAGGGTATCAAAAACCATAGATTTACCAATGAAATTACGAAAGTAATTACAAACGATAAACGATCTAATAAGATGGACAGTGTTTTCCAAAATAAAGCATTTTCGTCTCTCTGAGTATTAGGAGATTCCTCTTCCACGTTTTTTTCAATTAAAAGTTCTGCTCCCTAAAATTCAGTCATTATTAATATGGAACTATTATAATATTTAATGTTTGATTAAATAATATATCTTACCTGAGTGTGAAAATTTGTTAGCATAACAATTGGTATTTTATTTAAAACAAATTTCGATATAGACTTGAGCCATTCTGGACCATTAAGAGGAAAATCGTCAGTACTATGTTTATAAATTGCATTACTAACAACAGTTATAATAAGTGCTATTGATGTTAGAATTAGTGAGTTGCGGTATAATAAAACTGAAACGTAATATGGTATTGATGTATCTTATACATTAAACTTTACTTCTGTAGGAATCTAAAATGTCCATAAATGTAGATATTTATAGCTTACTTATGTATACAGTTTGTTTGCCATTATTTGGTAATTTCGTGTCCAAGAATTGTATGTACAGCAATTCGGAAATGAAAATTAAGCATAATAAAATTAATCGAATAGTGAATTCACGACCCATTAAAAACGAAAAAATTCTCATCAATGATATTACTAAAATGTCAAGTATTAATAATTAGGTACTTAAAAATATATAACTTTGTATGTTTAGTGTTTACAAAATATCTAATGATTTATCATACCAACTGCCGGGATTATAATGGATGAATAGTAGATGGATGAGAATCGAGAAACGTTGAATTTGTATTGTAGAATGCAATGCGAATAATGTTTTGTATCCATACATTCTGTATTTATAGTGTTAACTTCCCATTCTCTATCAGGTTTATAAAAATACAAATCCTATAAAAGTAAGTAATAAAAAAAAAATGAATTAAAAATGTGTATGGTAAGCGGATCTGTACATATTTAATATAATGAGAAATAACCATATATAACGTTTTTTAACTCATAAGCTTTTCATATAAAAAGATATGACATTAAATGAGTTAGGTATATCTCTCCTATTTCTCTTTTGTAAATTATATTACCATTTATTAATCAAAACTTCAATATTTGTATTATTTATGGAATACACTATACATATATTTTACACTTGGTATTTAAAAATAATATTAAAGTATATTATACTCACAAAGTATTCATTATTTGAAAAAGTATAGTTTACGTATAAATTGGTATACACAGGAGATCCTATTTGAAAAGTGCAATTATGTGAATCAAAAGGCCATTTAGCTATGTCAGTTGAACATTGAGCATTTAGAGTTACACGGTGATTGTATGTAACTTTACCTTTGCTAGATATTTTCACCATACTTAAGGGCAAAAAATAAGAAAAATCTCTACTATCCTCACCATTGAATCCCCTAAAATATATTTTCATAAACTATTAGTGTATGAAATAAATGGTTATTTTATTAAACAATTTGTAATGAATACATCATTTATAAAATATATACTAATCATTACAGTATACAGCAGTGGTTCTCAACCTCTTCTATTGTACGCCCCCTTTAAAGATTTTCAAAAATCTCACGCCCCCCCCCCCCACGTATAAATTGAAAAAATTGATCACAATATATTTTTGTGTACTTTACAATTAATAAACTATACTACTTTAATATAATAGTAAATAAGGTTAGGTTATTGATACCCAATTACGGATTTGTAATAACTGCTTGAGCCTCCCCAGCAATGTGTACACGCCCCCTAGTTTGGGAGCCAGTGGTATACAGTATACAGTTCCAGACATTTTAATCATCAATTGAAACATTTTTTTAGTATAATACTTAAATAGTTAAAAATAAAACTCACAAGTCACAATAATATTTTAATGTATCTATCTTAAATAGATTATATTTTTTCCATTTAAATAACATTTTATTTTTTTTATTTAGGTAACATTGAGATTTTAATGATGATTTTTAATTTGCAAGCATAAACTATTATGAGACTCATTATTGAGTTAATATTTCCCTACACCCGTTACATTTTTCTGTAATTGACAAAACAAACATTAAATTTGATCGTTTTATTTGGAAAATTGTGTATTATATAAATCGTATATTAGTATAGATATACATTTGACAACATCAGTATCCATAATTTGTAGATTCCTTTAAAAATAAACAACTGTGGGATATTTAAAGAGCTTATTTGCTTATCGACAAATACCTATACTAGCCGCGGTCGGAAATCATGTTAACAAAAAAGTAAATTGTACATTTATAAGTACTAAGTACCTACGCAATCAGATTCTATTACTTCTACCCAACTTTAATATACATTAGACAAGCATAAAAAATTTACTTACATATTATATGACATAATATGAGGTAACCAAACACGGTTTGATTCTTCATACATATTTTCAATGTTGTCATATTTTGTAGAATCCCAAACTAAAAATTCATCTTTCCATTCCTATGTAAAAATGTTCAGTGTATTATGTTACTTTTATTTTCACACAATGATTGACGCAACTAGGTAAAAAATATTATTATTATTTATCTTTTTTTTTTTTTGGGGGGGGGGTCTATCAATAGACATAGTAGGAAAATAAGTACCCATTGGCAATTAATACATAATATAATATAAATTATTATAGGTACATTAAGCAGAAGCGTGTTTAAGGAGTGGCATAGGGCCATATAGGGGGCATTTGTCCCCAGCGGGAAAATTTTAAAATATTTTATAAAGATGGCAATTCTTATAGATTATAGATTCGTCATAACATTTCGTTTTCTCTTGTTCTTTGCGTGCCCGGCTTCCTTACGGATAGGTGGTATCTGAACACGAGGCCTCTTCATGTGTCTGGTGGCCTTCCATAGGTAATGAATAATCGGTATTATCCTTCGCAGTGAGTCAGTGAGACCACTCCAGTATGATTTGAACGTTTCATTTTTCATTTCTTTGATTTTGTCATGAAGAATTTTGCTACATACATTCCAAATAGCAGGGAATCGTGTGTTATTACCTATCGATAATAATTGTTAAGATTTTTAGGTCATCTGGTTCCTAAATTAATTTATAAATATATTATAGCACCAAATAACATTTGGCTGTTATCTAACCAGTTAATTAAAACAATTTTGATTATTTTGACTATTGCTAATATACTATATTTTAAAACATTTTTACTTTACTTTTTATTTTTAACTTTTATGTTTTAATAGTTGACATTATACATTATATTTACTACTTAGGTATATAACTTTACTTAAAATATATGTTTTATGTATATAACAGTACAAAGTCTCCATGTTCTGCAGTGTACCTTTTTACCCGACCGTACAAAGTGTCCGTGATTCACACTATAAATGCTTGACCTAGAAGGATATAGAAGTATAGAACCCACCACATAATATACCTAATTATAAATTTATTATTTCTTAGATAGGTACTATATTGTTACCTAGCTGTTATAGTGTTATGTATTATTATCTGTGGACTGTGTTATTATATACCATTGACTTTAGATTTTTAGGAAAATTCTAAATTTGTAGGTACCTACACGTACACATTCCATTGGACATTAAATATATTGAAGAAGTTGTCCGTAGTTGCGCCATTAAATAATAATTATAATTTATAGTTTAAGTTATTACCTACCATAATCAATTGAATACTCATTTGTAAAATGTCCCATTTTTCGTTCTAAAATAAAAATAGGAATACATGATATTATGAATAATAATAACACTAATAATAATAATTAATATGAAAATGTTTTGGTAATAAATTATAATAACAATTTAGTGATGGGAATATTCGGGGCTTTATATACTTAGCCAGAGTACATATTTAAATTATTATACAAATGTGTCAGTCGATATAGCGATAAGGCTATTAGACATAGATAAAATGTATTAATTTATTATAATATAACTTATACATTCTAAGGAATTATTACTTTTAAATAAAATTTAAATCCAACAAAACCGGATTTGGATAATAATTAGGATATTCGGATATTTTTCCCATCCCTAATAAAGGTTATGTACTTATGTACCTATGCCCTTAAAAAAAAGAGATAAACTAGCCTAAGCCAGGTACATAAGTATATATTATACAGCGGCTCTAACCTCCCTCAAAAATGTTAAGAAAAAAACCACTTTGGGTAGTTCTCGAGGTAAAGTTAGGTAAGTTAGGATAATATAACCTATACTCAAGGTGGTTTTATATCATAGCAAATCGAGGGCGATGTTTTCGATTTAAATTGTCTGAGTTAACATAGCTAATGGTTGGTAGTCGAAATAACCGAAAACTACCTACATATTAACTTATTTCCTTAAATATTATCTGTATTTAGTATATAATACGTGATTAAAGAAATACCAGGTATATAAATATAATACTATACAATATTACAATTTATTGTATAATGTACGAGTAAGCATTGGTATAGGTATATTCAGATAATCTTAATAAATTAAAATTAAAAATTGTATTTACCATATGAACATTGAAAATGTAAAATTTGGTATCAACAGACGTCTGAGACGATTGGTTCATCACAGGCCTTATGTTTCTATCGTAAGAGCAAAACAAATCATTTGAGAGTCTTGCAGCAGCAGATGCACCAGTTGAATCATTACTGCATCCTTCACTATAATTGTGAATGCTCCCTAAAAATATAGTTGATTCATTAATTATTTTAAAATATACTATTTTTATTTAAATCACACTTTCAATTTCAATTTAATTTACCCAGAAAAAATACCACGCATATATAAAAGAATCCCACTTTAAGAACAACCATCGTGTTCAACGTTAAACCAAGTAATGACCAATAACTAAAGCCAATTGCCAAAAGCTGTAAAAGTATATAATAAACGCCCATTTTAAATTTTAATCTGTCGTAGGTACCTATTCTAGGGTCTGTGGAGTATCATTATTCATATTAATATAATATTAGTCAATCGTGACATTTTTGATAATATATTATAAACATTATGGCTTGACGAAAAAAAGTTTTTTCATATTTATATGTTGTACATATTGTGTCTAACTATTGTCAAATGCATGTGCCTGTATATGATCTCTGATAAAATAATGTTTTATTTTGGTATATTCGTGAATCGTGATCATAATATTAATACAGCATAGGTATTGAAATGTAAATACAAATATGTAGAGTTGAAAATTATTATACTATAATATATAAATATATTTAAAAAAATTAATTGTTTTAAGTTTTTTTAAATCTTTTGTTTATTGATATCCAAGTGCGTAACCAAGGGGCGATAAGGGAGACACTCCCTCACTGAAGCCCGTAACAAACAAATTTGTGTTTATATATTAATATATATTAATATTTAATGAAATTTCAAATTGGAGAAGAAATGGAATCTATTTTTCGTTACGATGCATGCTTCTCTCTCAAGTATAAAACATCACGATCGTTTTTCCCATATAACTATATAAGGTACTAGGTAGTAGCTTACCTTAACATGCTGAGAAACATATTTTGATGTTTTGCGTTAGCACTGTAAATGTCGAGGCATTAAGAGGATTTCCTCGTTGATTTTCTGTTATTGTCTAACACGTCATGTGCGACATAGGATTTTAGACGTGTTCTTTGTCAAATGTACCGATTGATATAGTGAAGCGATGATTGTTCTGAAAACAGATTTAAATTTTTCGTCAAGTTTACTTGAAATAGACTTTTCCACATTTTTGATTTTTTAATATTAACTTCTTTAAAAATTTAAACATAAAAATGTTTTATTACTCCTTTTGTAATATAAATGTTTAGGAATTCAGGGGATAGTATCAAAAATGAGGGACACTCGATTTAAACTAGCCTTGACAACAAATTCAAATCTGTTTTCAGAATTCTTATCGCTTCATTAAATCAATTGGTATGTTTGGCAAAAAATTCGTCCAAAATACTATGACCCACGTGTGTTAGACAAAGACAGACTCATGGTACCGAATCCCTTTAAGCTCAAATAATGTTCTTACCTAAAATTTGATAAAATATAGGTAAATTCAGTCTAATATAGTAATATCGCTAGAAACTAGTGAAAGAAAATTTGCTATGTCGTACACTCGTACGTGTGTAAGACGGAGACAACAATTGCATGGGTAGTGCAATGGTAAATCAAGTAGACATAAAGTTTATATCAGTTTTCAGAAGAGGTCCATCGATAGGGTTGACAAAAAGCACATTTTATACTGTTCACACGTGCATAACGTCACTGTCATCAATAGAACGTGTGGGCGTGCGGGACCGACCCATTATTTATTTTTCACTACAGACAACAGACGTTCACTTACGGCTCGACACATACAAGACCCATATGCACGTACCATAGGTGAAATTAGGGGAATTTGGGAAGGGGTTAAGCCCCCAATTTTTTTTATTATATTCTAGTTTAAAATATTAATTATTATAGGGTATGTGCTGCTGATACAATTTTAGCCCCCCCCCTCAGAAAATGTACCTATAGTTGTGCTATGGTACGCACCATAAAAGGTGAAAATTTCTCGTAGTGTTTAACTTAATTATTAAAAACAAAAAATAATTAGCAACAAATGGGAATGTATATTATTATTATTGCAAATACTATTGTAACTGATATTATTATTACTTTATAAAAATTTAATATAAACATACAGTCCACCATTTACAAAAACTTTGTTATTTGTTATTATCTATAATTAAATGAACCAGGTAGGTTGGCTATTGCTGCTAGCCCCTGCAGTAATTCAACATATGGATAAACAATTTTTATCAATTAGTTCAAAAAAAATTTTTTTTTATAGTTTTTACTGTTATAACTTATAATTTTTCATTATAATAGAAGTTTAAATCTAAATTATTGTGTCTAATAACATAAATAAAACATTTTATTTTATTACAATTTATATGAAATAAGAAATTGTAGTGAGTATTTAAAAATAAAAATGTATTAGCATACTATTAAAGTAATAGCTACAAATAATAACAAATCACATAAAATGTATAAAAATATATTATATATTTTTAAAATTTAGAAATTCAAATTTTAAATATGTTATAACTAATTTTTTTTATTTTAAATTGTTGATAAATCAAAGCACCATACTCAATGATCAATTAAATTCAAACAGAATACATACTTTTGGAATAGAGTTCAATAATACATTTTATTTTAGTTTTTGAAAGAATCTTTTTTTTTAATTATATACATGGAAGACACAAAAATTAAGAAAACACACATTTTCTAATTATATATAAATAAAAACAATTTAACATTATATGTATACAATTATCTCACAGTAATGTTTCATTAAAGTTTTCACTTGTTAATCGTTTTCTTTTAGGTAAACTTTCTGTGGACGAGGTACATTTAGAGAATTGTAATTGACCATCCTCTAAATCTGAAAGTAATGACTGTGTGGATGATCCACTGGTATCACCAAAACTGAGATCTACTGGACTAGCAGTCAGTACACTTTGACTGAATAAATAATCTCGAAATGAACTGGACAACGAATCTCCGGAAGTCATTAAATAGTAGGGATTAGATGATACAGAGTTTAGACTCTGTTGGCTTGTCAAATTTGAAATACTTGAATCACTGTTACAAGGTTTCATTTTATGTATGTTTGAGTTTGACAATGCTACTACAGGTTTACGACTTCTTGGAGTCATCATGGTTTCCTGAAAAAAGTTTTGTGTAATAAGTTTCAATTGATTTGTACAGTAAGTATAAATACAAATTTACGTAATTTAGTAGCCGTTAATTAAAAAAAAGCATATGTTGATATTTGTGCATATAAAAAAACTCTTCTTGAGTACCTGCATAGATTTGGTCATTTTTTGTGCTGATTGAGTAATTGGAGACATATCATCATTAGGATGTTGCTGATGTGGGGTAACTGCGGATGGAGTACTAGTACAACGTTTAATACGTTTAACAACATTGGGCGTAGAAAAACAATCCACTGGTGTATCAATATCCAGTTTGGGTGAACAATGGTCATCAATCTTTGAATATTTAATATTTTTAATTGGTAATTTTTTTGTGTCATTTTTCTTAATCTTAAATGAATCATCCTTATTTTCTTTATCTGAAGAAGTAGCTGTGGATGGTTTGGATTTTTCTTCTGCAAGCTGGGCACATACCATTAGACACAACATGCAAAGATTAGTATTTTCATGCAATTTTAAGGAATAGGAATAGCACAACAAGCAGTATTGTAATTAAATTGTATTAATTAACATATTTAAAGCATAGACACAAAACATATAATATTAAACATAATAAAAAATTTAAATTGTCTTATTCAAAAAGTTTTGCTACCATGTATGTTCGGCTGATTTTTATTTGATTATTTATGATCAATCCCTCCAAAAAGGTTTCAATACTCTATAAAAACTTATGCTACGTTACGATAAACCCGTGTCCCAAGCCCTTAAAGTTAGTAATTACTTACAAATACTGAGTTTTTACCAAGTATTTAGGTACCTAGGGCAAGGGTTAATCATAACGAAGCATACTTTTTTTTAAAGTATTGAAACCTTTTTGAAGGGATTGATCATAAATAATAATGATAAAAAAAAATGTACCACCATATAAGCACCATTAACAATTAACATCAATAATTTTAGTTTGGATTTATTTTTATACACACACAGTACCAAAACTTTTAATTAAGCAATTCAAATTTTTTATTATGCTTAATAATACATGTTATGTACAATTTAATAAATTATTTTAAATGTTAATTGTTATTTCAAAGTAAATATTAAATATATACCTAATTGTACTCCAGAAAAGTTAGAATATATGAAAACAAAATTAAACAAATTTAATATTCGAGTTTTTATTTTAAGAAGTACAAACATTTTCTGCAAAATAAAAATTAATTTTCAATTTTATAATTTTTATATTAATCTGTATTATACTGAATATATTAATTTTAAGAATAACTAGTTTTTTAAATAAAAATATAAATTATGCATGGTATAATATTTTCAGTCATTAATACCAGTATGTTGAGGTTTATCAAATCATACAAATAATAATGTCAATAGTGTTGTTACTGTTATACATGTTGGATAACTATCCATATAGTTGTTTGTATAAATGTTGCTATACTTAAATCATGTTTTAAATTTAAATTTAAAATAAATTATTTTAGTTGCCTGAAAAATTATTTAGATGTAGAGACGAGTATAAACATTGAAGACTTTTTGCTAAAAAATATCTTCTTCTTTTTAATTATAATTTAATAAATTAATAAATTAACACTTAATAATTTAATTTATAAATAAGTCTTATTAATACCAAGTTAGCTTTATTTTTTTTTTTTTTTAAAGTTGATTTCAAATAAATATATTTTGTTAGTTATTACTTATTATGTTATGTGGATGATACATATAAAATAATTATTTTTACAATAGAAAATAATATGTGACTTATTACTTTTAATTGCTGTCGTTCTGAAGACTTCATTGCACCTTGTTTAAACTTTGATCCTTTTTTAAAAATGTGTTTCTAAAATACAAAATGCAATACAATTATATAATATTATCAAATATTCAGAGTATAACATTAAAATGACATACTTTGATAGAATTTGTAAGACTTCTATTTGGTGTTATAACAGAATTGTGATTGCTAACACGTTTAATAAACATTCTACGCTTTTCTGCAGATTCTGGTAGATTATGTACGTGAGCATATAATTCAGCCAATGCTTTAACTGTTGGGTTTTCTTCATTTTCTTTAGTGGTAGTTGTACGGTCAGTAAATGAAAACACTGTTGTAGCAACTGTACCTTCCTCCTATTGATGCATTGTGTGATTGTTTATATTTTTTATACACAAAGTATTAAAAAAAAAAATAAACAATGTTATACCTTAACAGGTTGTAAAGTTTTTTTTGTCCAATAAGCTCTAATATCTACTGATAAATTTGGTGGGATTTTGAATAAGTCAAATCCTAATTTAATCATATAAATGACAATATGTGATAGATTTTGAGTTATCTGATAAAGTTCTTCTGCTGGTAACTATATATTATACAGATTAATTTTAAATCAATTTACTTACATATTTTTGATAATAATGTATGCAGGTGTATTATACAATTATATGATTAAGTGGCTTTCAATATACCTTTCTTGGAACAATTAAGTGACCAGTAAATAATGTTGCTAAATTGTCTGGTGGCATTCTGTTCTTGTCTGAATGTAAAGCAGTGAAGTGAAGTAATTTTATGATATCTTTAAGTAAAACTAAATTATCAAATGGCAATAACAACAACAAAAGTTGTAGCGCTCTCAGTAAACGTTGACTATTATTGTTAATCTCCATTTTTTGACAGAATTCTGAAATATAATCATGATACATGTTTGATATTGTTAAGTTTTTGAATAATGATTACCTGATATTTGACAATATGCTGGATAAAATGCTTCTGTCATTATTGGTTCAGGTTGTTCAGCTAAAAACGATTTCAAAACAGTTGCACAATCATGCACAGTAAACTGTCCATTGTATAAATCTAATGTTTGCCCTTGGTTTAAAAGTGCTTTTAGTTCTTGTTGTCGAGTGATTGAACCATTTCTGCGAAATATACCTTCTTGCATCACATCTAAATAATTTATTTCAGGATACATTACTATGCAGCTAATATTTTAGTAAGTAAATGTACAAAACAAAATAATGGTACATACTTTCTTCTTGAGACAAGAAATCAATAAGTTGATATACTTGACAAATTCCTTCTTGAGTTATTGGTGCTCCATCCATAACACCTTTCACGGAACATTTGTCTTTTTTCATAAAAGACCATTTAATAGGTTTGATTTTTGATTTTTCTTCAACCGAACAATCCCCTCTGAATTTTAAAATGTATTAGAACAGGATGTAAATTTGACATATAAGTTTAACTCACTCTTTAATATTAGATTCTAGTATAAATGACAAATGCATTCGAACCAAAGTATAAAATTGCTCAGAATCTTCTATTCTTAGTTTATTAGCTAGTTTCCAATCTTCATTCATGTCCAACAACTCCATTGCCATTTTGATTTAATTGAAGGGTTTTAAAAAAGAGATGTGAGATTATAAACTCATTTGCAGTACTTACTTATATTTATTTTGTTTAATCTAAACAGTAGAATATGAATATATTGTTAGTTGACAATGCAAACATAAAATTATATTTAAATACCAGAAAATCCAAAACTTTCAATGGACACAGTGTCGTAATCATTATGTATTCCTGAATAGTAAACAACGATATTATGATGTCAATAATATGTAATATTGGATTGAAAAAAAGTAACTAAAACATTTTCAAAAATATAAATAATAAACAAATCAATGATATACACAGCCACAAAAGTAAACGAGACACGAGTTACATAATCGTAAATTTTTGAAAACACTTAAATTATTATTCACTTGAACAGTTGAAGTATTGAACTAGTTCCGATGAACTTTTTTAATATTTACAAAATTATAACGGTTTTTATTTTAATGTTTTTTCGTTTTTTTCAAGCACTAATACTGTGCTAATACGGAAGGTAGGAACGGATAATATCGTGTTTGCAGAACACAGTGCGGGATCACGATGCGACCGTAGTGTTCCCGTCGTCTGGCCACACTGCTCTCTGCTGGACCTGGACGTATATTAAATATCATTCTTATTATTATTATTATTAATATTATTGTTTTTCAATAATAATAATTTTTTTTTCACCTAAAAGTCGTGTTTTTGCCTTTTGGTTTTGGTTTTCATTTTTCCGCAACAGTCGAGACCCGCCTCCTCACGAGCGTTTACTAAAAGTAAGCTGTGCGTGCCGTCAACGCCGCACGTCTCCGGCCCAACGACATGTCCTCCGTGACTTCCGTCGCTTGTAACACGTTTCCCGCAAGTCCTCCGGTGGGTCCGGCCGCGTGATAGTCCCCTAAAAAGTTCCCGAGTCCTATTTTTCCGGACGTCCTACTCGGCATTTGGGCCAGACGACCGTGTGCCCCCGGAGGCCAAATCCCTACCCACACGCACATCACAGCGACGGCCAGTGTGTCTTAGCGCTGTAGCAGCCGCCGATCCGTCTTCGTCGCGCGTCTGGGCGGAATAGAAAAAAAAAACAGTCGACGGGGCCGCCACAAATCTCGAACGGAGATTTCCAATAAAACATGGTCAAGGACGTCCGGTACTGCTGAAATCTCATCCCACAGAAAGCCGCGTTCACCTTGTTGACGTCATTTTTCACAGGCACCGTCGTCCAGGCGTGGTGAGGACAAATATAATATTATTGTAGTCGCGTTTTTGTGATATTTTTTTTACATATTTTGATTTTTTCTAATGGTTATTATTTTTGCTACGTTATTGCGACGAGTAGTCCCGGCGATCAATGCTTCACACATCTTATAGTTACAATCATAATCATTATGTCTATAATTCATAACAATAACAATTTTCGTATATTTTAATTTTTTAATAATAATATCATTCGAAAACGACGTTATCTACGTTTCCAATGAACAGGTGCGATAAACCATCCAGGTACTTATTACGAACTTCGTCATTGTATCTAATAATAATAATATTAATTACGACCAATGTAAATGTTAAAGAGATAAGAAGATATGTGTCATTACTCATTTGTGTAGTGGTTTTTTCTTATGTACTACTCGCGCGTCGTGTTTGTTTCTTATTTGAGTGATTTATGTACATGTAAAAAGTTAAATCTTAAATATGTGCCGATCATTGATCATGTTTATCGCAAAGTTTTTTTGAATTTTGTTTTCTTCGCTTTCCAGTTGCAGGTGAGAAATTGTTACTTCTATATTGTCCAGTGCTTATGGTATGTTGCAACTTGCAAGTTAAGCCTGGTGTCGAGTATGTTTACACTGTAGTGTGTATACGTATAAAACCAGATATCTTATTCTCACCAATTAAGTTTCTAATACTATGTCTATTAGACAAATAGGTATTCACGAATCATGACAACTTGTTTTTACTTAAACCTACTTAGGTTTATTGAATTTCTTCTGACTGACATAAAATTATGATTAAAAGTGAATTATTGATGTTTTTTTCTATATTTCTCACACTTTTATTAATTAGGTTTGTATTCCATATGCATTTTATCTAATATTTGCATATTTTATTAAAAATGTGTATTGTTATCTCTTCTACCTATCTCTGATTTATGTTAGTAGTTAAGAGATGAGATATATGTATATACATATTTAAAGAATTTATGGTAGGTAGGCTTTAGACCTTGAGAATCAATTTTGTTCTAATGTGTGATGTTTAGTTATCTGCATAATGTATTACACTAGCTGCCTAGCTTACTGGTTGTTATTATTATTTCAACAATACCTACTTAAATTTAAGATATTGTGTATAAACAATAATGTACCTAACCTAATTATGTTAATAATAATATATTATGATACTGCTTCATATTCCATACTTCATACATCAATTGTTGTTTATTAAAACATCTATGTGGGTATGTTAAATTAATATGTTAAAACACATCCTATGTTTCTGATATACAAATAATATTTGATTAACTACTCCATATACAATAATATTATATGGTTGTTTTATACCTATTGAAATGTTCAAACAATAAATATCAAGATTACAGTAGCGTGTTGAATATCGTTATAAATTTTACCTAGTCAAAAAGTTAGAAAATTAAAATTAAAAATAATTTATAATTTCATAATTTAGTATCTGCATATCAAATTTAAATGAAACATTAAATTGGACTTGATATCAAAAAAATATTTAATCATACTGTGATGAATAAAGTTTTGTTTAAATGATAACATTTTAATGTCAGTTAAAACTACAGTTGGAACTTATAATACAGTAAAGTATAAAACACATATCACATATTATATATATGCAGTATAAAACTACTTGGTTTTTTAACGAGTTGTATAACCATACAGTATTAAAAATATTTTTATAGCTACACTGAACAGCAGTTATCAGGTATAATTCACCAAGTTTATGTGATTTGTTTCATTAATTAAGTTCATATTTAATAATAACTATATTAATATTTTTAACAACAAAAAAGACAGTTTTGTTTTGATTTTATTTTATTCTAAATTTAAGAAAATTCACTAAGTTGCTATGATTTGTTAATTTAATTTATTAATTCATAAGTTTATACTTTTTAAAATTCAAAATGTGCACTATTACCTTATTAATTTCAAAGAAAACAATGTATACTTTATATTCCTTATGTCTTAGTCATTATAAATGTTTATACCTTTTAGTCGTTTTGTATAATATATTATGTGTGTACAGCCTTGTTTAAACCAAAGAAAAATTTGTCGGGAGCATTGTTTTTTAACATTGTCGTCAACAATTTTTTTGATTTTCCAACATAAGTGGTAACATAAATACCTAATGGTTGAAATAAATATTTGTTGATGACAATATCAGAAACATATGTTTCTGAAAAATGTTTTTTGGTCTGGACCGAGCATAATGTATGATACATTTTACACGGGTATATTACCAACACTGGTTAAAACCTATTATACATATTTATATTTAAATATTTTTAAGTCATAAATTTAATTTTCTTTTACTAGGTACTGTAAAGATATTTGATATATAACTTTTAGTTGTTTATATTGATTAAACTATTTTTAAAAAGACAAATAAAACAGGTTAATACTATTTGCACTAATTGTGGCCTTGAACTTTTCCTGAGCTTAATAGTACTAGCCTAACCGTATTATTGATTATACGGGGTGTCCCATGAGGATATACCCAGTAGTCGTTGAGGGGGACTAGCCGCTCGGACAAAAACTGTTTTTTTTTTCCGATTTGCCGTTTTTCTTATAAACTAAAAACATGATTAAAAAGTCATGAGATTAACGAAAATAAAATGTTGAAAAATCAACATTTTTAAAAAATTTAATATTACCTACATCTTTTAACTTTTTTACCAAAAAATTTAATTAAATTAAAAAATAAAATGTATGTAGTTAGTTCTTGTCTTTTCGTCTCTAATAAAAAAAAAAATCATTTATGATAAATTTATTATCTTATGAGATATCTTAATGGGTAAATCCTCATGAGACTATAGTAAACAATATTTTTTAATAACATTCAGAATGAAAATAACATAATAAATTAATCACATTATTTAATACTAACTTGGTAAGTTTATACTTATATGCTTAATTTATTAAATATATTGTATTTTTATTTTATGTCATAAATATTTATTTTGAAATCTTATAAAAATTTTGTCTTTAATACATTAACAGGCAATGCAAAATTTGGGAACTGTTGGGTCATGCGATCCTTACGAGTACATCATCCTGATTGATTCTGACATTGTGTAAAGGCATTATTAAAATGTCGTTTTTGAGTGGCCTCAAGAAAGTGCTTCACTTAGGTAACAATGAAGCGAAAAAAAAGAAAGTATTCAACAACATCCATATGGATTGTGATGTTGATGATTTTTGGGAAATGATTGGTGAACTTGGTGATGGAGCTTTTGGCAAAGTCTACAAGGTAATTTTTTTTAATGATTTGTATCAACTAAGTATAAATTACCAATAAGAATTAGTTAATATACCTATTATAATATTACCTATACAAATTATGTTTAAATTTTGCTTAAAAATAAAATTTGTATTTTAGTCTTTTGTTACTACCTATTTGATTATTATTTTTGTTACTAAGTATATTTCTATTCAACTATTTCTTTTTTCTTTTGTTCAATTTTAGAAGCTAATGAAACAAATAATTTAGAAATTATTCAAATGTATATTACTGAATCTATAATCTTTAGTTTTTACCTTATTATTTACTAGGTGTTTTCTAAAAACTATAATTTGTTTAACATTTTAGGTTAATTGAGCAATATTAGCTTAATTATAAATAAATAATTGTTATAGTAAAAAAGTTATATTTTTGTTGTATTATTATGTGTTATTAAGGCTCAACACCGAGAAACTGGACAGTTGGCTGCTGCTAAAATGTGTATCTTAGAAGGAGAAGATGATTTAGCTGATTTTATGATTGAAATTGACATTTTAGCCGAATGTAAACATTCAAATATTGTTCAATTATATGAAGCATTTTTTGTTAACTCCAAACTTTGGGTAAATTATAGCAATAAGTTATTATTTCTGTTTGTATCTAATTTTAATATCGTTAATAGATGCTGATTGAGTATTGTGATGGAGGTGCTTTAGATTCAATTATGGTAGAGTTGGATCGTGCATTAATTGAAGAACAAATAGCCTATGTTTGCAAGTATATGTGTGAAGGGCTAGCATTTCTTCATAAGTGTAAAGTTATACACCGTGATCTTAAAGCTGGAAATGTACTTTTAACAACTAGTGCTGGTGTTAAGATTGGTAAGTTGTTCAATATTGTTATTGACATATTACTATATTATTATTAACATGTGTTACAGCTGATTTTGGTGTTTCTGCTAAGAATAAACAAACATTACAGAAACATGATACTTTTATTGGAACACCTTATTGGATGGCTCCTGAAGTAGTTTTATGCGAAACTTTTAGGGATAATCCTTATGATTTTAAAGTAGACATTTGGTCTTTAGGGATAACACTTATAGAATTAGCACAAATGGAACCTCCAAATCATGAAATGTCTCCTATGCGTGTATTACTTAAAATACAAAAATCTGATCCTCCTAAATTAGAACAACCATCTAAATGGTCTAAAAATTTCAATGACTTTGTAGCACATGCTCTCATAAAAGATCCAGTTCAAAGGCCAACTGCAGATGATCTTCTTAAAGTAATGTTACTAGTTAATAACTCATAAATAATTTGTTATTAAATTGAATTTTTCTTTAGCACCCATTTGTCAATGGAAATATAGATCCAAAACCAATCCGAGATTTATTACTTGAATATAAGGCAGAGGTGGTTGAAGAAGAAGTTGTAGATGAAGAACCTGAGGTAAAAATATATTTATTTACATCTTATATTTTTATGTATTTAGCTTAAGTCTAGCACTGTCGTGTGTATCTTATTATTAAATTGTAAATACATTTCCTTACAATTTGACTCCTTGTGTACGCATTCATTTGTATTTACATTGACATAAATAAAATGTATTCACATATTTATTTCCATGCTTACGTAGTCTACACGTGATAGGAAGTACAGAAAAAACAGGAACCACTATCAAAGGGTTGGTGGTAAGTTATCCTAACCCTTGTGTGCACAGTCAAGTTATATATTTTATTTTTGGTTAAGCATGTCCACTAGGTAAAATATAATTTTGTATTAATAATGTATAGCTTATATAGTATTAAAAGATACAACTAAATGTTGTCTACCTATTTTAATATTGTACGATTTCATAGGAATCACCTCAATCTACTCAGTTACCTCCCCTGGACTTGGATGCAGTAGAAGATGACACTGTATCTATTAAAAGTGAACCTGAAACTAAAGGTAAAAACTAAAATGCCAAAAAAATATGCACAAATCTAAACCTTATATTTAAATATTATAGTATAGAATTTAATGTTAATATGTTGATATTTTTTTTCGTCTAATATTATTTTATACTTGAAATAAATTTTTTTTCAAGCAGATGTAGCTGAAGTGAAACCAAAAATACAAAAGAAACGAGAGATGGACGAAGAATCTTCAGATAGTAAAAAAATCAAAACGGATGAAAAAACCTTAGAAGTTTGTGAATCCGAGCCAGTCATTTCGTCAAAAGAAATTTCTTCTAAAAAAAATGTACGTTAACTTTTATAGTGGAACCTTAGTATCTTTGATGTCTCAAATGACCATAAAAAATTTGATATATCACAATTTTGAGTTACCAAGGTAAATTAAAAATATCCGAATGGACGATCGGGACTTAAAAAAAATTTGACATACAGATACTTTGAGATACCAAGGTTTTACTGTATAAATATATATTTATTATCACATTATTAGGTATATGTAATTTATTTATATTTGTAAGATAACTATTACAACTTATTTAATTGTATAGGTGGTAAAAAAACATTCGGAAAACAAAGGTCCAGCACCACCACCACCACCTCTGTTGCCACCATCTTCAGTTGTTAAATTAGTATCAAATGAGGAATCACTAAATTTACCAATTGTATTAAATGTTCAGGATACTAATCAAGAAAAAGAAAAAGAATCGGTGGCTGAACCTAAAGAACTTGAAGTACCAAAATCAAAGAGTAAAGAGTATTCAGAAATTCACGATTCTATTAACAATAATTCTGAAACAGAAAAGCAGCCTATTAATATTAGTGAAGAGGAGAACCGTTCTGTATCTATTCAATCAATACATTTACGTAAACATGATATATCTAGCTCTAGACCTATATCAGTAGCTGCTAGTAATAATGGTCCAATGGTACACTCTATGGAAGACTCTCAATCAAGAACTAGAAGACGGAGTTCATCTGCTTCTAATCGTAATCAAAGAAGACCTTCTCCTCCATCTTTGGATAAGGTCTTACAAATGAATCAGAATGTTGAAAAAAATAAAGGAAAGATGCCAACTGCTGTTATGAATGAATTAGCTGGGAGACTTCAAAATAACCAAGATGAGACTGATCGAATAAACAATAAAGATAATAGTAAATAAAACAATTGTGGTTTTATTCAAAATTAATATTTTGACTTGGCACAGATAATTTATTGTTTTTCTTCTGCAATTCTAGTTGAACAAAATGACAATTTAATCAATGGAGGTACTTTGGTAAGGGTGGGATCTTTGAGCGCAATTGATTCAAAGGTTACTGTTGTAACTACCACACATCCACCTGTTCTTCAAACACATCCTCCAGGACTACATACCCAAGTGATTATAGTTGCTGATGCAAACACTAAGTCACAGGTATATTATCTATGGTTAAATAACTTGCAATTATAGTCTTAAAATAATTTTTTATTTATATTTTATTTCAAGATTGAGAAAAAAGATGAGGTTGTTGTGATAAATTCATCACAAGCTGACGAAGAAGAATTGGATGCTAGTCATGTGTCTGTTATAACAGTAGGAGAAGAACCTTCTGTTAAAGAATTAGGTCCATGGAATAGTAAAGAAGAGGTTGAAGTTTCTAAACCTATTTGTGTACCTGTGAATACAGATACCAATAAAGTGAAAATGAATGGACGGGCTACAATGGTTAAGCCCAGTGATCCAACAGAAGTATACATTGTTGTTAACAATTCAACAAATGTACATAAATCGGTAATTATTAAAAAAAAATGTTGATTGATATTAATTATAAAATATTATTTATCATAACATGTAATTTTTTAGTCAAAACATTCTGATGGAATTGTGGTAAATAATAAACACAATGTTTCACCAACACGATCAACATCTCGTTCACATTCAGATAGTGGATCAGTATATAGTAGTGGAGGCCAGCGAACTCCACCTTCAGCTGCTAGTACACGTACATTTGATAGATCAGATGCAGAGAGTGTTTCAACTACAATTAGTCATGATAGCCGGAGTAGTAATAAAGAGAATAATTTGCCTCCTCGAGAATATGAAGATGACGTTGTTTTACGTAAAAAACCAGAGTATAGCAGAGTAAGTGTTAACATTTAAGAGGACATAGTATTGGTTTAGTTGACTCCATTTTACTAACACATAATATAACAATTTTTACATTTTTAAAAATTAATTTTACCATGTTATTTTTAATAATAATTAAAGAGTAAAAATATAATACAGGGCTCCACATCAGCTACTGGTAATATTTTAGTTTTAGAATAAGTCATGAGAATTTTCATAATATACATCATTTTTTATATGCTCATAGCTTGCTTCATAATTAAAATATAGAAACCCTACAAAAGGCCCGAATAATATTCTCACCTATGTATTTAATAACAGGTCAATTTACTCTAATATTAAAAATAACAGAATAAAATGGATTCTTCTGAAAGTAAAATTTGCTATTTTATGTGTTAGTGAGGTGGAGACCAAAACTTGATTAAAATATTATTTGTATAGCCTATTTTATTTTCAATTGTTTTATTTAAATTTTGTATGTTCTTATAATTGATAAGTATCTTCAAAGAATTTTTCTTTTTAACATCTATTTATCATTATCATAAAAAATCAATCTTTTTATCTTAAAAGATGACAGGGTTCTTAGATGTATTAGATTTCAAAATTGCATGATTTCAGAAAATATCCCATTCACTACTACATTAATTTTGTACAATCCAAAAATTTTTTTGATGTGTTGTGAAAAGTATTTTTTGAAGGCGCATCAACATTTTTAAAAACAACAATCAATCATTAAGATTAAATATGGTATATGAAGTATGTTTGTTTGTGGGATGTGATCATGATTATCTACTTGTGTAGATTTTTGCACATACAATATTAAACTATCATAGATTAACAACGCAAATAATGTGAAAAACTAATCAAAAATTCCTTGATAATTTCAGGTTTTCCAGGAGTTTAGGAGTGTAGGAACCTTCTTAACAATCTGATAGTTTTATTTTAATTTACTATTTTTCTTATTGTGTACACTTTTGCGCCATATAAAACTTAATAAAAATTGTTTTAACCAAATAAATTATTATTGTACTAAAAAATATGTAAATAATTTTTAGGAAATGAAGAGGACTAGTCGAAATATAAGTAAAGAGGAACTAGAAATAAGAAACATGAAAAAAAAGACAAGAAAACGAACAAGAAAGTTTGAAGTAGATGGTGTAGTTGTGACAACGACAACTAGCAAAGTCATTTATGGTGATGAAGATTCCAGTCATGGATACAATGATCAGATATTTAGAAAACAAGAACTGAGAGAACTAAAAATGTTGCAAAAACAAGAGCAAAAACAGTTTCAAGATTTATCATTTAAGGCAGTCATATCTAAAGAGCAACAAGATAAAAAGTTTGAGCAGGAAAGAATGACATTAATTAAACAATATGAAGCTGACTTAGATACAATGGTTAAGCAGCAACGTCAAGCTGTAGAGAGAGCTGAAACCCAGCAAGAGGCAGATTTAAGAATGACTTCTAAAAAAATTCGTTTAGAACAAGTAATAATATTATTAAAATAAAAACTTGTATTCATTTTTATTACTTATTTATTATTATTAATTTAGGAGAGAGAATTAAAAGAATTCAGAGAAGGTCTAAAACAAGAGTTACGACTATTAAAGCAAGAAGTAGATTTAAAGCCTAAAGAAAGGCGGAAAAATTTGTTTAAGGACAAAAAAGAGAAGTTAGAGACTGAACATGAGGAGAGAGAAAAATTATTCCTTGAGAAACTAAATGAAAACCATGAAAGTTCCTTGAGTAGACTGAGTGATGCTCATCAGGAGAAAATTGCGCTTATGGAACGTCAATATTTACAACAGAAACAACAGGTATAAACTGTGTGTGTATGTATTTAGAAATTATATGTTTTTATCTATTTTAAGTATGGATTTTTGAAACACATTTCAGTTTATTTTTTTTTAAATGATATGTTTACCATCCTATTATTATTTGTTATATATTTATTATTTAACTAAAAAATATAAATATAATACTATTAATAGCTTATTTTATTTTTATAACATTATAGTTAATGCGAGCTAGAGAAGCAGCTTTGTGGGAAATGGAAGAACGGCAAATACACGAAAAACAACAGTTAGCTAAAAGACAGCTTAAAGATGGTTTTTTCTTGCAGAGGCATCAAGTACACTAATAACTTATTTATATTTAATTTATATATTTGATGATTTGTTTTCTTTTAGATGTTAATAAGACATGAAAAAGAATTGGAACAGATGAAACGTATGAATATACGTAAGGACGAAGAAATGCAAAAACGTCAGGGTGTTGAAAAACGATCTTTGCCTAAACGTATTCGTTCTGAAATGAAAGCACGAGAAATGATGTTCCGTGAATCTGTAAGAATAAGTATGGCAACCAATCCAAATCCAGATACAGAGTATGAACGTAACCGGCTTAAGAAATTTCAAGAAAATGAAAAAAAAAGATATCGTAATGAGACGCTTGCATTTGAAATGAAGCAGCAACGACAGCTTGAAGAGCTTAGAATTGCAAATGACACCACTATTAGGGAGCTTGAACAGCTTCAGAATGAAAAACGTACTATTTTAGTAATTTTTCTTTTAAATTATGTAAATTATAATAATTTAATTTTTCACAATAGGTAAAATGCTGATGGAGCATGAAACAACTAAGCTGAAAGAGCAAGAAGAGTTATATGCTCGTGAGTTGAGAGAATGGAAGGCTCATCTCAAACCTAGGAAACAGGTAATTTTGTAAAAGAATTTCATTTGTTTACATTATTTATGTACAAAAAAAGTTAGTATTTTGATATATTATAATTGTATTATGCCAATGGATGTAGTATCTTGAGTTTGAATTATCTAATTAATGACTAATTATTTGCTGTTGTAGATTATTTAAATTTTCATGAAAGTTCTTCTCTTAATATGTCAGTCATCTTATTAAATTATCTTAACACTTGTAAATAATTATTATTTTCAACACATTGTAGAAAAAGGGTAGAGTAGTTTGAAATTTACATTTAAACATCCACCAATAGTTTATATTTTTTATCAGAACCTTGAGATGGAGTTGGCGAGGCAAGCCAAAGGAAATTCATGGAACAGTCGCTATTCATTGCCTCCATCCCCTGGCAACACGTTGCTCAGACGCGAATATTCGTTTTCATCACTTCTTTCTTCTCCTCGATTGTCCAGTACTTCCTTTCGGTCTCCTGGTTCAGGATTTCTCCCTAGGCGATGTGCCAATCAATTTCCTAATCATTCAAACCAATCCACGATGTAATATTTTTGTATACTGAAGAATGAGCTCTAACTAAAAGGTGGCATTTGAACAAACATATAGTACTGTTCCAAATGGTTTACATGTCATCATTTAGTTAAAGGATAGTGTGTTCCTAATCTGGTTTATGTTATTCCATAATATATTAAGTAATATTTAATTTAAAATAGATTTATTTTAACAAACATTGTCCTTTAAATATAAATCAGAAAATATTAATTTCATTTAAGATACAATTTATTTGTGTGGATTATGTGTGTTGTATATATGTAAAATGCTATATTGAAATTTAAAATAATGATAATATAACATTAGCAGATGTCATAGACATGTTTAAATTAATTTATGTACAACAATATACTGTACATTTTATTTTAAATATATAAAATATATTTTCTTATAAATACTTAATATTTTTGTTAAAATAATTTGTTTCTAATTTATTATTTTGTAAATATTGGTTCCATTAGTTTTATAATACAAAAATGTATCTCAATGGTTTACCAGTTGTTTAACTTTTTTTTTCTTAAAACTGAATTTAAGTAAAAAGTTTGAAAGGCTCAAAAGATACTTTGAAATTTCTTATCAATTAAGAGTTAGTTAAATAATATCAAACAATAAGCATCAATATATCTGAAGTTTAAAAAACCTTATAATTTTTTATAGTAAATCTGTTTGTATTATCTGTTTCTCAGTAATAATTATCAGAAAATGTTTTATTTATTTATTATTCATAATATGATAATCAATACATTTATATTCAATGCTTGGTATTATTTTAATATTATGTTATTATGTATGTATCGTCGTTTATTTTTGTCACTAAATTGGAGAATTTTTTAAATCAAAATTTAAAGACTGATGTGAAATGCCTTTTTCATTATTGCAAATTATTTTAAAGTCTAGTTACTGAGTGGTTAATCATTAAGGTACCTATAGGAAGTATGGAAAAAGTATAAGATACTTAAATTTAAATGTAAGCATGACAAGGAACAAAAAACATTGCTTAGTATTCAACTCATAAATTATACATTTGAAACACATTATTGCATTTATTGTTATTTATTTGCACTGATTATGCTTATTTAATGGTTATAGAATCGATTTCAAGCTTATTTTGATATAATTTTTTATTGTATACTACAATTCTTTATTTTATTATTATTTTTAAACAATGATACTAACTGACTCTTCTGATATTTTTTATAATATATTTAAGTTATTATAACCTATGTAATAACACCATCAATTTAATTAAAACACGCTTAATTTATTTTGCATCCTTTTATCCTTGCTTTTCCTGAGTGCTGCTGCAATAAAAAATGTATGTAAGTAACACTGTATATTAATTTGTTTTTAATTTATTTTTAACTATTAATGCATGTTTTAATATTTATTGCCACGAAATAATATTTTTATATTGTATCGATTTCAAACTCGCATATCAAAAAAAAAAATTATATAAAATATATAGATGAAATATTCAGCATGAATAATTTAAATTTAATATCTGTTGAAAGCCTATCTAAACAATGTTGAATGTTGCATTATAAATCAGATTAAATTTTATTATCCTTGTATGAGTGTTTTCTTCTGCCTAGTTCAGGCTCGGTGTAGAAGGAGGTATAAACATAGATCACTATAAACCATTTTACTACACTAACAAATTACCTATATTTCAGAAACTTGAAGAACAGTTTGCAATACAGTTAGAAGAACAAGAAGCAATATTTGGGCCGGCAAATAGTATGTTGCCGATTAATACTAGCCCACCTTCTCATCATCGTTCTTATCATCACAGAAGCTCTACTCGCAGTAGTCTATCATCTATGTCAGCAGATTGACTTCTGTACATACCTTTATGTACTATATATTTATTTTTTTGTTGAATTTTTTTTAGCCATATGTGCCAACATTGCCCTCATCCCCTGTTGCTATTATAATACAATGTATATTTCATTATTCTTAAAAATATTAAGTTTTGTGTACACGATGAAGTTAATATATATAATATTTATAGATACTTTTTTAAAGAGTTTATACGCTACAATTTGTTTTTTTTAATCAATGCAAGTATTCATTTGCATATTAAACAATTTGTTGTAAAATAAAAAACTGTTACATTTTTTATTTTATTTAATAAAAAAAAAATATATATAAAACGTAGAATTCTAATTATTCATATATTCAGAAAAGCCATGAATTAATAATAGTTATAAAGAATACATCATTTTTTTTATGGTATATACAAAATGTACAAACATATATTTGAGGATGGGTTTATATTTTTGTTAAAACAACCAAACAGATATAAATTTAAACAAGTTTTTTCGCTTCAAAGAAACTTTTTAAATGGCGCATTTGCCAGAAACCCATGACCAAAAGTATGAATAACTGTGAAAGTGACCACCAGAAAACTCGTTGATGAGTACTCTCACTGGTTTGACGAAATCTCTCCTCCCGGAACTGAAATTATAAAATTTTTTGTTATCAATATTAAAATAAACTAAGACTGCTTAGAACTTATATAATTGAGTATAAAATAAATATATTCATACTATTATGACAGTATTGAAAAATGAGTTAATAGTTACCAACAAAATTAATTAATTCTGTTATTTATATTTAATGGCATGTATCTAAATTATTTTTGTACTATAACCAATCATAACCTTATCATTGAGAATATGTTTTCAAGTTATAATTATGATTATTTTATTTTTATTGTAAAATATTTTAAACACCTTAATACTACTTTGGTTTCAAGGCCATGTTAATTTGCTAATTTAAATTGTTTTGAAACAATGCAATGCGTGTAAAATTATGCATCTATCCCAAAAATATTTTTTTTAATAATTTTTGTGATGGGTAATTAATTCCTAAGATATCTCAAATACATATAACGATTAATATACTGTGAAAGCGTTTTGTTTGTTGAGCGTGGACCAAACAGAAAATAAACATAACTCTGATATCCTCTTAAATAATTACCTAAAATTTTAACCAATACATACATTCTAATTCTCATAATACAACTTGTTCATTGAAACAGATGTTACAATCCGTTTAATACAGATTATATTTGTATTATTTAGGTAGATGACAAAATAGATGATTATCTCAAAAACAATAACGCCACATTACATCTAAAATCAGAATTAATAGACTAAATTCAAAATCCGGAAAAAACAGATTGATCCAAAATTCAGGTTAAATATTTGTGATCTGGATTACTCAAAATAATGCTCAGTATTGAGTCAGTAATACTAAAAAATAAATGACAAATAATATATAAAATAGAAGTTGAAAAAAAAGGGGCCAAGTGGATGTCACTCTGCTGTACATAGGATAAAACTTACAAGTGAGTCACTGTTTAATGGATGGTATTCAATTTGAATTCAATGATAAAATATCAATTGTACACGAAAAATAATTCTGAGTTGAGACAGTTTGTCAGTGTCGATATTTTATATTTTACTTTTATAAAATTACAACAAAATAACTAAAATTGTTATTTTTTATGTAATTTCATCATAAAATAACTTTAAAAAAAACTGTGTTTGGATTTTAGGTTACCGAGTAACCAACTTACATGGAACCTAAAATTTTCAATCCTAAGCTATGAAAGTTGTCGAAAATCAAACTTTAAATGCTTATTAAAAAAAGAGTTGTGCCTATGTATTTGTAATATTTTTCAACTTCTATTGTTACAATATATCAGGAACCTTGTATTATTAACAAGTTTTTTGACCCAAAGAATAACATTTTATTGATGTTTATAGAAAAATATATTAAATAAATTGTAAATAGAATATATTCTTCAACAGCTCAAAACGAGTCAAAATATTTTTAAAATTTTATCAAGTATAGGAATTGATAAAATAAACATGTGATATAAATTTCAAGTATCTACAGTTAGTAATTTTGAATTACAGCAAAATAAGAAAATTACTACACGAGAAATCAACTGAATATCCAATCTTAGAAAATTTTTAACTACAAACATTTATTAAAGTTTAATTTGACTTCAGATCGACATTTTTTATTTGAAAAGTGTAGGCAAACTATTGAGAAATCTTGAATAAAATTTTTAAATCTAAGATTTAAAAAGAAATTTTTTTATGAATTTCTAACTTAAAATATTTTGCACATTTTCGTGATCTTTATGTATTTTGTTAACATTTGAACTTTAAATGTTAAAAAAAAGAATTGAGACTAAATTTTTAAAATATTTCAAATGTCACTGTTACAATATAATAGGAGCTTTGATTTACAATTTCAAGCTTTTTTACCCAACAGATAAAATTTTTTTGACATTCATAGAAAAAAAACTAAACAAATATTAAATTGAAAATATCCGTAAACAGTTCAAAATATTTTGAAAATGTTACCGTCTATATGAATATACGGTAATTTGTTTTAGAGTTACACTAAAAACCAATTTTGCGAAAAAAATTATTTAAATTTTGACCTCTCGAAAACACCACTAGGTTCACTTTCTGACCAAACAAGATACTAAAGTTAAAAATCAAAGTATTTTTTTGAATACTTATCATGTACAGACAAAAAAAAAAGGGGGGTCAAGTGGATGTCGTTCCGCTGTACAGTAGGCTACAAGTAGATCACTGTACTATAATAGATGGTATTAAATTTGAAATCAATGATATAATATCATTGTATACGAAAAACGATTCTGAGCGGAGACGGTATGCCAGTCTAGGATATTTTAAATTATATTGATATTGTTATTTTACGATAGCTGCTAAGTTGAATTAATATTATTCATATGATTTAATTATTAACCTAAAATTATCAGTGATGCTAGAAAAATATTATAATATATACTTTTAATCGTTAAAATTGATTTTAATAAGTATACACTACTTATTAGAATCTTTATTTTAAATTTTCAATCCTTAGTTATAAAAACCGACTATTTTATAATTGTTTAATTATATGGTCAAAATTCGAACTTTAAATGCTTTAAAAAAAATGTGTGCCTATGTATTTTTAATATTTTTCAATTGCTATTGTAACAATATATCGGGAGCCTTGTATTAAATGTTCATTATTTTTTGCCCAACAAATAAAAATGTATTGGTATTTATATAAAAAAAAAAACTAAAAAAATTGAAAATTGAGAAGGTCCGTAAAAAGCTCAAAAACAGTCAAAATATGTCAAAATTAGATGGTGTATAAAAAATGTTAATATAAACATTCAGTGAAATTTTCATGCATCTACAGTTATTTGTTTTTAAATTGCAACAAAATAAGAAAATCGCTACATGAGAAATCGAGTGAATATCTAATCTTGTACAAATTTGAACTTAAAATGCTCATAAAAATTTATTATGACTTGCTTATAAACTTTTTTTTATTGATAAAATTAGGCAAACTTATGAGGAATCTTGTATTACATTTTCAAACCTTAGATTTAAAAAGAAAATTTTTATGAATTTCTAACTCAAAATAAATTGCACATTTTCGTCATTTTTACGTATTTTGTCAAAATTTGAACTTTGATTACTATAAATTATAAAAAAAAATTGTGACTACGGATTTTTAATATTTTTCATCTGCATTTGAAACTATATATTAGAAGCCTACTTTAAATTTTCAAGATTTTTTACCCAATAAATACAATTTTATTGACATTTATAGAAAAAAAAATAAAAAAATTGGAAACTGAAAATGTCCGTTAACAGCTCAAAATAAGTCTGAATATTTTGAAAATGCTAGGGTGTGTTGAAAATGCTTGTATAAACATTCAGTCAAAATTTCATGTATGTACGGTCATTTCTTTTAGAGTTATACCAAAAACCAAAATCGATTTTGGCGAAAATTGGTTTTCCGTAAAAATTCCCGTTTTTTTCCTTAATTTTTCATTTGTTTTTCATGGCACTCATGAAAACTACTGATAAATTTTGACTTTTGACCCCCCAAAGTACCAACTAGATTCACTTTCCTATCAGAAAAGGTACTATTGAAGAAAATTGAAGCATTTTTACTGCTCTAAAAGGTGTCCTCACACAAAAATAAAAAAATTAAAAACACACCATCATTGTAAAATCAATACATTCATCGCTCCGCTCAGAATCTAAAATTTTTAAATTTAAACATAATTGTAAAACTAATGAGATAGGTAAAGATGAGTATAGTACCATTTTCCTAAACTTAAAAAACGATTATTCAAAATTGGTAATTTAATTTTTAAAATAATATAAATTAACTAAGTAGGGATTGATCAGGAATTTAAATGTAAATGGTCCATTTCTCAACTGTTATTCTTGTAATTTGTTTTAAATTTTCCATGTTTCAGTTCTAAAATTAAGTATTTTTTTAAGTATATAAATTTAATAATATTTACTCTTTGATAGCTCTGTTCCTTGATGATTTGTTCAACTTGTTCCACAAGTTGCCTAATTCTGAGTTGTAAATCTGAAAGTTTTTCTTTTTGGGCTACTTGAGCATAATCAATGGCCTGATCACCAACTTGAATATCCAAATGAACTCTCTGTGTTAATACAACAGATTAATCGTAAAAGAAATATTAAAAACTTAGTAATTGATTACCAATTGTGTTCCTCCAATCCATGCAGTTGTATTGGAATACAAACATATAATATGTTCACCGGGTATATGAGATGTAAATGAAATTTTCCCTTCGAAACTGTAAACCTATAAGAGACAAAATATAGTTATTGTTATTTTTATATGAAACTATATTTCATACAATATCTATTCAAATACCATATACCGCTTTCGTGACCCGTTTATATTTGGCAGCGTGCACTCCCACCAAAATCCACCAGTCCGCAAAGAGCACGCTACCGTGAGGTGTTTTTTGACAGTACATATATTTATTGTGTTATTATTTATAGTGTTTATTAATTAGTAAGTTAAAAAAAAACGTCATTTCTTTTAATCTGGAGAGAGTCCGGTCCCATCTAGTCCGGATTAGAGGGACACTTCTCTACCACAACTATAGTTTACGTGTTAACTCTCGCGCTAACCATTTACATCCAAATTATTTTCAGTGAATACTTGTCGGACAGTTTTGACTGATGACCATCCTGCATGATCGAGCGCAAGAGTGGGAGAAATTAGGCTCGGGACGGTCACCAGCCGTCAGTCCCGAAGCACGAAAGCGGTATATTCCTTTTGAAATAGAGTATGATACATACCCGGGATAAAATTATTTTCATATCTGGATCTTTGACTTCAACATTCATACCAATGCCTGGGGTGGGTGGAGTGAAACCACCAGTCCTCACATCGAAGAGTTCTACTTTGTAATGTGCTGAAAACGAATTGAGATAAAAAACAAATACTAGTAATACTCATTTAATGGTTCACAAAAATTAAATAGGCCAATTAAGGGCCATTAACTAATTATTTAATAAATATTTAGTGATTGCTTATGCAACCCGGCATAAATATGCAATGTGAATTGTAAATTTGGATTGCAAAATTACTAACAGACTACGGTGGTTTCATCAGGAATCTCTTCGATGAAACATTTACGTTCTGTTTCGCCAATGTGAAAGTATAAACATTGAACCGAACTCAACAAATACGCACTAAGCAGGAAAAAGGGATAGTATATCATTTTCTTTAAACTTTAAACCATTAACCTTAACATCAAACTAGAATAGAATAATTCTTAAACTATTTGAACAACACGAAATGGTATTAAATTTTTACACTTTTCTGTAACTATTATAATTTCGGCGGTGTGTATGCTATGAACTTAGAAACAAAGTTGGTCATCGAGAAGTAAAAATATGTATACAGTCTGTATCATACACGTCATTAAAATACTTTTCGTTTATAACATTGTATTATTGATAATGTTTAGGTCACCATGGACCACAAAATATCTTTATAGCTTGGTTATTGGTCACCACCACGATACTATCTATCACGGTTTAAGAAAATACTGCCCATCACGGACTAAGATAGTATACTATCTTAGTCCGTGCTGCCCATTGAAACACATAGACATAATGTAATCTGGTGGTACTGCGATAGTAGTGACTAGTGATACTAAAACTAAAAATTTAGTTTTGAGTTTAGCTTTTGAAATCGAGTTGGGAGCTGCTAATTGAAATGTTAGTATTAAATTGAATTGTTTATCATATCATTTTTTGTACAATGGATCTTTTTGTTTTACTTTCGATATTCTCCGCATCGGTCATTGTTGGGTTGTTTGGTTTTATATTTCGTTATAAATTTTTTCAAAGTGTGTTCATATTTCAGTACTTTTTCATATTTACATATTTTAGAGTATTATAAGAACCTTATACAATTGTTTTAGGTGAGCCTGAGAATGTTGTACAAGGTGATGCTGTAGATAGACCTCGACCCCGCATACTAAATCGTACCGCATTACGTCGAAACAATCGCAATGTAGTTGGTAAGTCTTATAATTATCATATTACCAAATTATTGAAATATAATTAATATTATTTCGAATATTATTGTATCGTTTATAAAAATATAAAAAAATGTTGGTACCTACCTAATTAATTAAATTAAATAATATTATCTTAATAATCTTAATTCAGAACCTAGAAATGAAAATGCTGAAAATGACGATGCTAACGTCGACCCTAGTGTTGTAGCTGCTATAGATCTAAAACTAGGAGCTAAAAAACGAGCAAAATTGGAAGCTAAAGCTGAGAAAAAAGCCAAACGAGAAGTCGGTTTACGCTCTATGAGTATATTTTTAATTAGCCTCTTAAACAATAAATATTTGTGTTAAAGGCTGATTTACAAGAACGTGAAGATCGTAAAAAAAAACAAGATGCAGAAGAATCAGAAAGAAAAGCTAAAGAAGATCATGAAAAACGGCAAGAGCAAGAGCGATTAGCACTAGAAAAGAAAATCGAAGAAGAAAAGGCCAGAAAGGAGCATCTAGAGTACATACAATTAAAAGAGACTTTTGGTATAGAAGAAGAAGGCTATGAAGAAACATTAGATGATGAAGGAGTGACATTAACTCAATTTGTTGACCACATCAAGGTTAGACACCTTAATTATTAATTTTATAATCAAAAAATTATAACGATAGTAGCTTATTTTAATATTTCTATGATGAAATTAAGAGGTTGCTAGTTTGCTACACCTACATGTGAATATCTTCCAATTTGCAACATAGAACATTTGTGGTTAGAATAATTTTGTGTTGTTAATTTCAAACCCTAAATTCTAATATTTAATTAATTGGTCTATCAAAATTTAACATGATTACTGCAAATCATTTTTGTATTCCTTGTTGGATGTTAACAAACCAACTAATCAAAAAATGACAGATAAACTGAGGTACAATTTATGCACACAAATTCTATAATATATTCAATGACACTGATGATAGAATAAGCTTACCTTCGCTGGCCTAATTATAACCAATTGGTAAAATATATCTAGAAAATGTATTGATAAATTATGCAAATATGTAGGAACCGGATTTATATGCACTAAAATTGAATCGAAAACATTTTATTTAAAATAATGTAAAAATATATATTGATTTATTAAGTACTTTATTCACTAAGTTCTTCACCATTTAACATTCTTTATCTTCAATCTATAAAATATTAGCCCTGATTAGTTTCTGTCAAACACTAATTGAACTCTATTATATGAATAACAAATTTATCTATAATATTATAATATATATACATATTATATATGTCTCATATGAGTATGTCATCTTATCTTTGGCAATAAAGCAATTTTCAGCAATGGTCATAATTTTATCGGTATTATTATGCTGTAAACGTGAAAATATGACAAAAAACAAATATTTGAGGTATAAATTATAATAATATGCACTATAAAAACTACAAATATGCATCTAACAAGTAATATGGAAAATACAATTATATAGTGTTATTATAATAAGAATGATCTAAATCGAGGACAATTCTCATGAAATTTAAAAAGCTTATTCCAATACATATAAATCCGGTCGCTACAAATAAGCATTTGACATGTTAGACCAGTGGTGTGTGCCTTAAAATTATTGGAAATATAAAGCATTTGTACATACTTTAGTGTGTTTATAAAATCTTTGATGATACCAGGAACAAAAAAGGTTGAGAACCACATTGTTTGACATTAAATCATAATCTAGGGCATCTAGTAAGCTATGTTGATATTATAATTTTATAAAACTCTAAATTCTGCTTTTCACATTTATTTTGCTGTGTTGTAAATTTGTAATATGGAGAAAATACATGCAGGTCATAACATCCAATGTGAAGTTCAAAGAAAACCCTATTTTATTATTTAATACATTTTTCTGATTTAGGTATAAGTTTTATTTTGTCTATGAATCAAATTCCATATTCAGAGATTCTTATGATTAGAGCGCGGATTTTTATGCACTTAAAAGTATCGAAATATGGCATATAATATGCAGTAAAAATCATGAAAATATGCAAAAAATATGCAGTCAAAATCATGAAATGATGTAAAAAATATGCAAGAATTTTATATTTGTTTAAAATTTTCAATACAACTTATAATAATTAATTACTTAAGTACTTAATAAAAAAAATTTAGGGAACTTTCTGAAAAACTTAATTTATTTTTAAAATTTTATTTATTATTAAAATGAATAATCATATGCATTTCAAGTTTTTCTTCTGTGTAGCTGTGTCGTTTATCAGTTCTATAGGTAGACACACCTTTTTTTTTCGTCATATTAATGATTTACGGACAAAGAAAAACGATGTAACCGAGTGCCGAGTGGTATGTCGATAACCGACTGACACAGCAAGAGCAATTAAGTTTACGTCGTAATCGATTATTTATCTTATAAAAGTTTAAATAAATATATATATATTATTATTTGGTGACTATGAAATTTAGTTTTAATTTTTCTACTTGACTAAATATTATTTTGTACATTTTTTTAAATGTTCGCTTCAATATGCAATAAATTTCGAATTATGCCAAAATATGCAAAAAAAAATTTCACCATTAGCTTCAAATTATGATGATTCGTGGAGATAACTGACAACCATCCAAAAATATTAAAAGGAAAAAAATATGCAATTGCATAGAAATCCGCGCTCTACTTATGATTCATATTGTTCAATTTAATTGATTATAGTAATAATATTATATTTCATTTATAAGTTTAGTTTTATATCAATTCATAAATACAAATTTAAGTGGGAATTTTACACCAGCTTAATATTACTTTACACATAATTATTTACAAGTTACAACCTTTTATGATTTACTCTATATCCAAAATAAGAATATACCCTACTGCAGTGAAAAATTAGCAGTTTCTACATTCTTTGCCTAGAATGAATAATAATTGCTCCCAAAGACGATGGGTAGCCAATTTTAGTTAATTGTCATTGCCGGGGACACAACATCATTCTGCACCACATATGCATGAAATTGGTGTACTCTTGTTCTGAAGGACCTTGATACATAATGAACTGAGAAATTAGTATTTAATGAAATCTATAGGAATAATAACTGTGAGTTAATTTTTTTGTTTTGTTCATTTCAGGAAAATAAAGTTATTGTTTTGGATGAACTTGCTTTAAAATTCAAATTAAAAACTCAAATTGTAATAGATAGGATTCAAAGTTTATTAGAAGAAGGCTCATTAACCGGTATTTGAAATAAATTATTTATAATTTTTATTTTTTTAATGAAATTAATTATTATTTGAATTTTAGGTGTAATTGATGATAGAGGAAAGTTTATATATATATCACAATCTGAACTTAATGCAGTTGCTTCATTTATCATAAAACGTGGAAGAGTATCATTAACGGAATTGGCAGAACACAGCAATAATTTGATTGTTCTTGATAAACCAATTTCTGCAGCATAAAATCTATAAACAATTGTATCTTGGATAAAACATAAATATTTTTGTTAATTAATAATTAAAATATTGAATTATTATACATTTTTTTAGATAAATTTCCTTTATTTCTGTCTCTACCTGAATATTATTTATTTATTTACTAAAAATATAACATTTAATGGATTAAAAAATAATAAATAAACTAATAAGTATAAGCTAATAAATAAACTTATAAGTATTTTCTATATTGAGACCCAAATAATTCATTATTTGAAGAATGTAAACAAAACAAAAATTATTTTAATGTAATTTTATTTTAAAGTTTTAATATTCAAAAAAATACTCAGGTACTACAATCATCGTCCATTTCTGAATCATCATCACTTGTTACGTCTGGATCATTTATTTGTTCCTCACATTTAATACACCGACAAGTAAATACATAATTTTCTCTAAATATTACAAATAAAAAGGTTATTAAATTGGAAAGTTAATATTAATAATATAAATAAACATACTGTAAATATTTTTGCCTTGTGTGTCTGCTGTGGTCTAATTCACATGGAGCAATATAGCTAATATTTATTTCATCACCGGGTTCAATCATTCTAATAGCAACCAATCTCAGAACATGATTACCATCAAAAACACTTGCTGCATTTGGAAAACAGCTATGATTGATAGAACTATGATTTTGAAATAATGCAGAACCTTCGTTATCTAAAAAATCCACTCCAACAACTATTTAAAACAAAAATAATACAATACAATGTAGCACCCATAAATCAGACAAAGTATGAAGGATGGAGATATATTAGTGAGAGGCTATAATTATTCAAATGTTAGATATATTTTATAGAATATGTGAATAATTCTATTATGAGAGACCATAATCAATGCAAAAAAACTTTTTTAAATAGAAAAAAAATTACCTTGTTCCATTGCATCATAAGTGCTGTCTATAAATTGTTCAAATAATTCCATTTGATCAGGAGAAAGATGTTTTTTACAATTATTTGCCCATTGATGAAAAACACTCGTCCCAACACCTTGTCCATTTGTTCCAACCAATGCCAATAATGATTTAAAACCAGTTGGAGTAAGCCACTAAAAATATTTTGTTAAAGAATGAACTGATTAATTAGTTGAGTATAATTTTATATTCACTTGACTAGATTCTCTAACTGGCATCGACTTGAGAACACCAAAACGAAGTTGTTCAATTTGCTCAACAAACTTTTCTCCGAGCATTTTATGTGCTAAATGTTCATTTTCATTTTCTGTTCGATGGCAAAACTAAATAAAAATATATTGAATAATTATAGTTAAAACTTTAGATTACTTATAGAGAATTAATTTACATTAGAAACTGTTTGATTAGCTTGCTGTGGTGATGCAGATAATTCAATTGTTGCCAGCAAACGACACAATAGCATAATGTTGTGGCTTTCAGGAGGATAATGCATTGTCCTATATATCATGATAATAATAAACAAATAATTAATTTTGACATGTATATGTCTCATTATACTTTTTTAGATCTAAGCCTAGTGCTGAATGTATTCAATGTACAAGACATATACATGTACTGATGTATCTACATGCACAGTGTGGAGTATCCTTGATATTTTTTATTACTAAAATGTTGGGTTGCTTGAAATAGGGTTCGCTTATCATTAAATGAATCAATAGTGAGCTAATGGTCCCCTAACCATGATTTAGTCGCCCATTATTCGTCCATCATATTAATAAATTTGTCATGCAACCCCGCGTAAAATATAAAAATTCATTATAAGTAATGCTGTTTAATTTTACAATGTGTCCCATCTTGAAATTCTGTATCACAAAAGCAAAATAACCCAGTCCAATTTTTTAAATATTGAGTTAGTTATATAGTCAGATTACCCTTTTTGATATTTTTAAAGGTATTAAAATGTAAGTCCAATAGGTATACAATAAAATCATAGATAGTAAGTAGTAAAATGTATATTCTGTTCCATTAGAAATTATGCCAAGGCCTGACCAAAATCAGTTTTTCTAGGCATCCTCGAGCAACACCCTGCCATAAGGGAACTGGTTTCGATAGCAGGGTGACGTGGGGGATGCACAAAACCAACATGTTCTCTTGCAGGACAGTATAGTAAATAAATAAAATAATAAATATACCTCCATAATTCTTCTAAATAATGTAATGGATCATTGCTATCCGGTCTGCAAAGAAGCTGGTGATATCGATTATATGCAGTTTCCAAACATGTAGAACTGCAATACCAAACCTAATATTCATGTATTATTAGTTTGTGATTCAAAATTTGGCTGCCATGCAGTTAAGTAATATACAGTTTATATAATTTTACAATACAAAACACAAAATCAATAATTTTAACATAGGTAAAACAACAATTTTGTAATGATAATAAAAAATGTAATACTCACTTTACAAGACTCACATTGTACATAGTTATGTGTTTTATCTTTTATAGGGCAATATTCTTCAAAAGGGACTTCTGTTATAGCAGCATTTGTCAATCTGACAATATTTTCTGAGGTAGTTTCTAAAGGGCTGTATCAATATTATAATACATTAGAGAAACACGATAATACAAGAAAATGGTAATATTTACCATAGACAATGATTGCAAGCGCGATAACCATAAAGACTATTCCAAGAAAATTGACAGGACACAAATGGTTCTTCTTCAAAAATTAAATCATCTACTTTAAAGTGTTTTGTTGCAACAAGACACTTACCCTAAAATAAATATATTGTAGTTAAAACAAATTCAATTTAAGTTACATTTTAGACTTCAGATATAGAAAAATTAGTTTTATTCTTTAACGTAGGCATACAGTAACTTAAAACTTCCTAAAGGTAGCTATGGTTTGGTCACCATTTATAGAAGAGTATTGGATTATTATTTTCATTTATGGGCTATGATGTAGGCTGAACAGTAAAAAAGAACAACAAATCTGAATGAATTATATGTTTGATATAAGTGAATTAGTTAATAGTTATTACTTATTATAAACAATAAATAAAATAAATTAAGACTGTGTTATATAATTGGTATTCACTTTTTTTTTACCTATCTTAGGCCAATATACAAAAGTGTCGCCTATCAAAAGGTTATTTCATGAAGATTTAATTTCATATATTTAAATAATAATATATAGTACCTATCTCTCTCGTAAGGTCATGTTTTTTATGTTTAAGACATAATTATATTTTTTAAACATTGTTTTTGACCTTTTGTTTGTACTCTTTTTCCTTGAACCCCTTACTTTTAATTTCAATGTCAGATTGAATATACTTTTATCATACATTTATATGTTCGAATAAACTTAATACAGTAGAGTCTTGTTAATTCGAACAAGAATGGGGAACATTGTCGTTCGGATTACCGATTTGTTTGTTAAAAAAAAAAATTAATTTTCTTGCAATTTAAATATTATCAATAACATTTTAAAGTAATTGAAGTTCATATCTAAACGTGATACACATAGGATGTACAAACATAATCCACAAATTGTATTACAGGCGAATATTATTATTATGATACACATATTAGTAATAACGATACGATAGTTCAGATTAACCTGTGGTTCGGATTATCGAGACACTACTGTATAATATCAAGAAGACGTTGAGTAAATAGGTATCTACTTAAAAACATTGCCGACATGCATAATTACTAGGCGATACATTATCAAATAGCCAATAACCATAATAACGTGGAATCTATATTAATTGTACTTACTTTGACAGGGTCGTAGGTAATCGTATATCCTTTATCGTCGGTATTCATTTCTGCCATCAAAGAAATGATTTTACACGCTCTTCACCGGTATGTTAGGTTCGGCGTCCTATAGAAGCCAAAGGTACATGACGTAACCCTCAACACAACACGTGTGTAAATACTAAATATCTATATAATATACTAATATACTATGATATCGATGACAATTTTAATGAAAGTATTAATAATTATATTGTCGTCCTGATGTCTTGGTTAATAATATTATTTAATAATCAATGATGAATCAAGTCAGTTGGAACATTTTTTGTTGTGAAGACTAATGAGCAAACTGGCAATTAAATAATAATTGTCAACAAGTAATAACTGAATAGAAATCACAGCTATAGATAGTAATGATAGTATGGTTGCCTATCGACCTATTTAGTATATATGATTCCCATACTTGAAAAGTGTCTACCGAAATGAATCTCTATAATCAGTACAAAAGTTGAATTAAACAGCTGGAGATTTAACCACTAGCGCTTATATGACATAGTGACTGTATCGCAACTACAATTTACATTTGAAAGGTAACTGAATTTATAGTCACTACAACAAATTAGCGCTAGTGCGGAAATCTCCGGCTGTTTAATACCACGATTAAAGATAGTATGGTTGCACAACGACCCATAATAAAGTGTTACTCAGAGACCAGAGTTTCCTTGTTATCACAACAACTAGCAGAACCGAGCATTGGTCTAACCTTCATTTTTAATAAGTTATTTAATTCAAAATGGTGTTTAGTTAGTTTAGGACAAACTTTTGTTAAAGAATTTTCTTCATACTTATACACTTTATAATAATGATCCCACTTAATGAGTGGTTTTGATGGATGTACTTGAAATGTATAAATACATTTGATTGTGATTTGTGATATGATTAAACATACTAGGCACTTCAATCTTGTATTTAAATTTAAATTTTAAATACCCTTAATTGTTTTTTCTCAAATAATCGATTACGAATTGTTTTCATTAAATGAGGTGGATCAGAAAATACAAATATCTTGCGAGATGTGTCAAATGGATTCTCAAAATAGTTCTTAAAATCTTCCTCATTAGTACTTATTCCCAGTAGCTTCCACATTGTACGATTTGTCATAGCTCCATCATTTGTTAAACCAACTACTTTACCACCAATATTTTCTAATAATAATATAGATTTAGTAACTAATTTTGCCATATCAGCACCTGTAAAATCAAAATAAATCATGTATTATATTAATTAATATTTATTTTTTTGTAAATTATTGATACCTTTGACTGAACCTTTGGAAGCAAATACTGCTATAGGCTGAGTAAAGTTGTCGGCTAGGCTTCGCCACATCAGCACTAAACCGTAGTTTGCTTTTTCAGAACTGGTAGTTTTGTGATTTATTTCATTCCCAAAATCTTCCAATCCAGTATATGTTAATGTTCTAGTATTAACATTGATGCTTTCTCTTAGAAAAATTTCATCTAAAGAAAGTATTCCAACTTTCTGAATATCAGACTTCTTTGCAAAATTTTTTTTCAACAATTTAAAAAAGTTTGGATCAAATCCGCAACCAACTTTAACAGCTAAAAGGTTTTTTCTTATAGTATTAACGCATGGCAAAGGTAATATTTTTTGATCTCTCAAAAACCTGTATCCACTTGGTGACCTAATTAAAATTAAATAAAAATGTCTTCAGCTTACCAAATATGGAGCAAAAAGGTTTATTAACTATTTACAAAATAGTACTTATTATTACAAACCTGATTTGAAATAAGAGACATAGAAGCATCCAATTTTCATTGTATTTCCTATTTTTAGCATTTTTCAATCTTGCTGCTGAGAATATTTCTTGAATGAGTTCTGATTGACACTTAAAAATTCCAGCATTTCCCAATATTTCTGAAAGGTTTGAATCATTCATTTTTTTCATTTCATTTTCACAGTTAATCAAGTTTTGCTGTAATTTATTTATTTTTTTTTTTTGCCCTGCAACATTTCACTGATAATATTTGTTTGGCTTTTTGAATATTATTTAGTATTCTTTTCTTGTTAGGAGAAAAAAAAGTTCTTGTCAATTTTCCATTTGAATTTCGTGCTGCCTTCTTTTTAATACAGAACAGAAGCCGCTTGCACCATATACAGTATATACACATTTCACTAAACCAATTATATAACATAAGATTTGGTTATATTTGATATTTTGATAAATATTTTATGATAGTATTACTGATATTTATGAAATGTAGTATTTTTAAATTAAATTACCTCTCATTTTCTTGTAAGATGTTTAAACAGTTAACATGATGCCATTGACCACAGTAATCTACATACTGTTTAATTCCGGACACTAAATTTATATTTGATAACTCATTGGAGGATATTGCTCCAGTACAAATTTTTATTTGATCAAATTTACTGATAATATTTTCAAGATCTTGTGAAGAGTTAAGTAAATTATTAGAAGATATCCCAATGTCAGATAACGTTACTTGTTTACCATAAATATATAATATAATAGTTGAATCTATAAAATAATTAAAATAATATTATTTATTAAAATGTCTGAAGAATGTATATTATTTTACCTTCGATTAACACAAGTTGTTTTTCAATAAACTTCACATAATTTTTTGAAAAAGAGCTTAGTTTTTGAAACGAAATTGCTTTTTTAATAGTAGTAGTAGTAGTAGTAGTAGTAGTAGTACTATGATTATCAGATATATCTATATCAATAAACCATTTTAGAGGTACTTTAATTCGGTCATTTAAAACAGTATAGAAAAGTGATGTGCTTTGTAGCCCAGGTGCTATATTGTCACTGTTGCAACTATCAAGCTGGAAATAAAAATAATATACCATTAATTAGTTAACAAAAATGTTACCAAATTATTTTATACAAGTTATAAAACATACTTTCATTTTTTTCTTTGCTGGAGAAACTGAACTATAACAATGGTCATGTAATATGCTGAAGTCCTTATAGCTTATGATCTACAACAATTATAACAAAAATCACTAGCATATTAATTTTTTAGGTATTCAAAAGCAATATAATATTATTACTGATAATTGATTATGTTTGGATTCGTCCAATATTAAGTTGTTATTTGCTAGGAAGGGAATGGCACCTTGTCGCAGTTTCGGTATTTTCATACAAATCTATAATTTACGTTTAAGATATAAAAACCATGTTTACTTACATAATATATAGTATATACTAATATATTATATACTTACAGAATATTTTGAAAGCCCTTGCCCTGAAACCCAAGTTCTAATTATATCAGTTTCATGAAAATGTGCAGCACACACTCGAAACTTGCTTTTAAGAAAAATACCAAGAATATTTTCCCATTGCTTCTTTAACACTTCATTTTTTGGCACACCAAAAGTAGATTTTTCCTTACCAGCAGTACAATTAGGGACACAGCACTTCATTTTGATGATATGTGACTACCGAGATTAAAGATACTATACACTATAATATAGAATAAATACTTTAAACCAAACTTTACAATTAAAATTACGTAGGTACCATGTAATCACGATTGTAAAAATCGTTGAAAATATCGTATTTTTAATCATGTATGTACTTTTTTGCATTTTCGCGGGAAAATAATGTGCATGTTATTACAAATTCTGATGCGTAGTACATAATTTATACCCTATGAGCGCTAGTAAAAGTTTCTAGAGTATCGTTGATAATAAAAGAAACTATGAGCATCATTAAATTGTGTCTTATCATAGTTCGTTGTGCAACCATTC
>JANEHU010004492.1:0-25820 GCA_027563435.1 Nasonovia ribisnigri
GTAAAAGCGAAAGTAATTACAGCACTACTGAGCTCGAGTGCCTAGCCATAATATTTGCCGTAAAAACATTTAGACCTTACTTATATGGTAGAAAATTCATTATATTAAGCGATCATCGCGCACTTTCGTGGTTATTTAATTTAAAGGACCCGTTATCAAAACTCGCACGTTGGCGAATACTTTTGGAAGAATATGATTATGAAATAAAATATAAACCGGGAGTATTAAATTCAAATGTTGACGCGTTGTCTCGAATGTATACAATAAACGAAATAAAAGAAGAAAGCTACCCAGTATTTCTAAATAAATTTGAAACCCAGTTAATAACTAATAAAAATGTTAAAGAAGTAAATGGAAGTCTAATAGAGGCACCCGAAGAATATCATATAGTTTCAGAAATAGCAAGACATTATAATTTCATGTCAGGAATAAATTACGAACTAAAACAAAAATTTGGTACTAACCAAATACTAACGCCTAGTAAAGCAATTGGAGAAGTTAATTATTTAAAGGATAAGAATAGGTACATTACATTCCTGACCACTAAAAATAAAAACAAACACAAAACTACGTACGAAAATATCTATCTGTCTTTATTAAATTTGAAACTATTAAGTGAGGAACACGCTTTGAATAAATTAGCTATGAATAAATTAGGATTTAATGACAAATTAGAATGGTCACAAATACGTGCTATGATTCGATATGTTTTCCGAAATACAGATATAGAAATAATTATATGTGATAAGTTAGAATTTAGCGACGAAGAGAAATTGATTATATTTAAACAATGTCACGATTCCGTAATCGGTGGACATGCTGGAATACATAAAACAATAAAGAAAATAAAAACACAATTTAATTGGCGTGGATTAAAAGAAGATGTTATAGAGTATATAAAAAACTGTGCATCATGTCAAAAAAGTAAAGTAACAAACAGGAAGGTAAAACAACCCATGATAATCACTTCAACAAGTTCCGAACCATTTGAAAAAATATTTTTAGACATCGTTGGGCCGCTGGTCACTACATTATCAGGAAACACATATGTGTTAACCCTTCAATGCGATCTAACTAAATATTCCACGGGGATTCCCTTACCCAATCACCAAGCTAATACAGTAGCAGAAGCTTTCGTAACAAACTTCGTATGTACTCATGGCATACCTAAAACCATATTAACCGATCAAGGTACAGATTTCCTAAGTAAAATATTCACAGAAGTATGTAAATTATTACAGATAAATAAAATAAACACTAGCCCATTTAGACCACAGACAAACGGAAGTCTGGAGCGTTCTCATCGTACTCTTGCAGAATATTTAAGACATTATGTTGACAAAAAATTAAATAATTGGGACGAATATTTACCATATGCATTTTTTGTGTATAACTCTACCGAGCACACATCAACAGGATACCAACCATATTCCTTATTATATGGAAAACACTTAGAAATACCCATTAAATTATCTCGTGAACCCGAACCCAGATACAATTATGACAACTATTATTATGACCTAAAACTAAAAATGCAGGAAGCTCATAAAATAGCAAGGGAAAAATTAATAAAGAATAAAATAAAATCTAAAGAAAATTATGACATTAATGAAAATCCTATTGACATACATGTAAAAGATCAAATACTATTAAGAGATCGAACGCAAAAGAATAAATTAAATCCGTTATGGACAGGCCCATATGAAGTAACCGATGTATTGGACAAAGAAAATATCGTAATAATACGGGGAAAAAGACATGTCACTGTGCATAAAAATAACGTAAAAAAATATTACGAAAGAAGCAAATTATGAATATAGTTTTTTTATTTATCAAATAATAATAAATATAAAAAAAGATGATAATAAGAAAATAAGTTTTAAATTTAAAATTCTAAATAATAACACGTAAATAAAACCAAATGGACCGAGAGACGAATATATAATTTAATATGTAAAAAAAAAAAAAATATATATGTAATTGTTTTGAAAATTTGTAATAGTATTAAGATTAGTGTAACAAACATATACTAACACTAAATATAAGAAGAAAATGTAATCAAAAGAAAAAATTTTAGATTAAAATGTATTAATTACTAACCAACTATTTTTTATAATTTTTATATAACTATTGTATCAACTAAATATGTATTATCTACTGTACGAAAACCAAAATATCAACATTGTATAATTTAAAGATTTATGTTTAAGCTTTGAACTTCAAGCTTTAACATAAAGTCTTTTTTTTAGAAGGGAGGTGTTACGTACCCTATAAATATATCAATATATAGTGCACGTATTCAGTGGTGTGGCTAAGTAATTAAGTAGGCAATTACTATAACACATCATGCCGAGGTCATTGCATAGAGCGTAGTGAACAATTAAGCTATAAAAGTGTTGTCACACGTCTCTTCTTAGAAAAGTCTCTATACTATTGGGACAGGATACGGATCGACCAGAATAACAAATTATGCTACGAGACCCAAATTCTATCCTTGTGCGAACATTCGCTACCACTACGACCACCCACTCTTAAAGTATACGAGCATATATAAGGGAGCCCATGACAAGAGCTCATCAGACGGTTATAGACGGTTATAGACGGTTATAGAGAGCTAGAGACGGCTAGGGATAGACAAGACATTTAGAGGCCGGTCGTAACACCACTCACAGTCTTAGTCTATCAAGTTCAGAGGCAGGTCGTAACACCACTCACCACTCTCTCACGCTTTAATATTGTATTTTTGTATTAAATATATGTTAATAAACACACATTATATCTATATACATCACGTCTTCATTTCCTGAGTTGATATATATATCGACACGAGTTGGGACGCAACAATATGCAGAACAACTGTTAATGACTCGTTAAAATTATCGATCGGCTTATTGTTTTGATCAACTAAGTAAACAATTATTGAATGAATATCTGTTTTGTTTATTCTGTAATATAGAAGGTTTAACGGTGATTGGACAACCTTTGTTCCTGTTCTCCTACTTGAGACAAATTCATATATCGAATGACTTTGAAGTTGGTTGCTAAATGACCTATGTGCTAAATTGCGAATTAATTTTATGGAGTTTAATTAGTTGCGATTTCCACACCGAACAAGCAACACGTATGTTTTGCTTTCGCAGTCGCGAAATAGTGCTGACTAAGTTATTACAATTTTTTTTGTTAATGTTTACAATACAAGCCACGGCCTGTCGGACGGATGGTAAGTTTTTTTAAATAAATTTATTTTAAGTGGGTCACACTCAAACTGACCGAATTGCACAATGTATGACAATATAGACGACGGTTCAAATCCGCCGCATAATATAACAGTTGATGCTAGTATTTGGACACAAATACAAAATGACAACGCGACCTTGAAAAATATGGTAACGGAATTGCGATTAAACAACGAGAAATTACAACTTCAGATTTCTGAAATGAACGCTGGGAGCTCCAATGAAATTTTGAGCTCGCCTAAAAAATCAATCAAAGTGACGAAAGAAGTAGTGAAAACTTCTGTAAAAATCCATAAACCACCTCCAATAACAGTATGTGGTGTAAATGATTTTAAAAAATTAATGAGTAATTTAAAACTCGAAGAAGCTGAGGGGCATGAGCAACAAATGAAAACTTTGGCTAATGGTGAAATTAAGATACTAACAGGCGACGAACACCAGTTTCGACGAACTATAAAAGTATTAGAAGAGCAAAAAGTTGAGTATCACAGATACCAACTTAAAACAGAAAAAAAGTTTCGGGCGGTAATTCGTGAATTACCTGAAACTGACCCCTGTGACATTAAGAGCGAATCATCCGAGCTAGAACATCTTGTAAATAATGTCACAAACATTCAAATTAAAAAAAAAGTCGACCCTAACAACAAGTTTAGTGATCGAACTATTTTAAGGCTTCCATTATTCTTCGTGGATTTGGAGCCACAAGCAAACAACAAAGACATTTATGATATTAAAAATTTGTGCTATCATATAATAAAAGTGGAACCTCCAAGAAAAAAAAAAGAACTACCACAATGCAAAAATTGCCAAGTGTTTGGTCACACTCAAAACTACTGTTTCAAAACACCAAAGTGTGTAAAATGCGGTGAAGGACACACTTCACTAAATTGCCCCAAGTCTAAGAAATCAAAGGCGAAATGCGCTAACTGTGGTGAAGGACATACCGCAAATTGGAAAGGATGCATCATTTATAAAAATGCAATAGAAAAAGCTCATCCTAAAAAAACTACAGCAGTACAAAGAATCCAACAAAATCCTGCGAAGCCAGTCATAAAGTTTCTTTTGCGCAGATAGCTAGTTCTTCGATTGAAAACCAAAAGGGTCCGCTGACTCAAACCCATACACAACAAAAAAAAAATGTACCGTCACTATCTGACGTTATGACAGCATTAACAAAATTAAATTAGAGGTTGGACAGGCTTGAAATTAGCCAGCCCAAAACCAAAGCACAAAAGAAGAAGAAATGAGTAGAACTCTTCGAATCATAACATGGAACGCTAACGGCCTTGTACAACGTAAACAAGAACTCGAACATCTTATGAACAACGAAAAAATTGACATAGCTTTAATTTCAGAAACCCACTTCACAACCTGGACTACTCTAAAATTACATGGCAATCGAATATATACAACAGAACATCCAAGCAATCGCGCTCATGGAGGAACTGCAGTAATAATAAAAGAATCAATTAAACATTATGAATTTGATAAACATCCTCAAGAACATTTACAGGCAACTAGTGTCCATATTAATGACGGCAACAACGATTTAACCATCTCTGCTATATATTGTCACCAAGACATAAAGTAGATGACAACAAATTAATTATTGAATTTTTCAAGACACTCGGTAGCAGATTCATTGCTGGAGGAGATTATAATCCCAAACACACCTTTTTGGGATCGAGATTGATTACCACCAAAGGGCGGGAATTGTTCAAATCAGCAAATACAATTAAAGCACAATTTATTTCAACTAGAAAACCGACATATTGGCCTACTGACCCAAACAAACTACCTGATCTTATTGATTTCTACGTAATGAAAGGAATTTCATCAAACTATACGGAAGTTGAAGGACTAATAAAACTGACGTCGGATCACATTCCTGTGCTTCTCTCACTAAGCTCAGAAGTGATAATGAAACAAAAAAAAATGTCTAAAACAAACAAAGAAACAAATTGGGACTTATTCAGAAATACGCTCGAAGAAAACATAATACTTTCAACTCGACTAAAAACAATAGCAGACATTAATATTGCAGTTAAAAAAATAACCGACGAGATTGTTAGTGCTGCGGAAATAGCAACTCTGGTAGCTATCAATGGTAACTTCGAGTTGACCTACCCACTAGAAATAAGAAAACTAGTTCAACAAAAACGTCGAGCGAGACGAACATGGCATAGTACACGGAACCCAACGGATAAAACAGAATGGAACCGTGTTAGCAAAATTCTTCATGACAAAATCAAAGAAATGAAAAATGAAACGTTTAAAACATACTTGAGTAGTCTCACTGCGACGGATAATACTTGAATATTCGTTATGGAAAGCAACAAGACACATGAAGAGGCCTCGTGTTCAGATACCACCTCTCCGTAAGGAAGACGGCACCTGGGCACGCAGCGAACAAGAAAAAGCCGAAATATACGCTCGGCATCTTGAAAATGTATTTAAGTATGACAAACACAATTGACTCTGAGCTCGACATTTTGCATTGCCAACCACTTAATGCAACACGTGAAAAAATCAAACATTTCTCGCCGTTGGAAGTTGCTAAAGAAATAGATAACAACTTAAACCCAAAAAAATCACCAGGCTATGATGAAATTAGTCCAAAAATGCTGAAAGAACTTCCAAGGAAGGCTATAATTCATCTTACACACATATACAACGCTATTTTGCGCATGGAATACATTCCAGAACAATGGAAACGAGCACAAGTGATCATGTTGCTCAAACCAGGAAACCCGCCTGAAAATGTCACACCATACCGACCGATATCACTCCTTCCAAGTTTATCTAAACTTTTAGAGAAACTTCTGCTTAAACGCCTAAAATCGATTATAGAGAGAAAAAATCTTATAACAGAACATCAGTTTGGATTTCGCAACAAATATTCGACAATCGATCAAGTACATCGAGTAACTGATGTGATTAGTAAAGCTCTTGAAGAAAAAAAGTACTGCTGTGGAGTATTCCTTGACGTAGCCCAGGCTTTTGACAAAGTCTGGCACAAAGGATTCCTCATCAAACTGCGTGATCAGCTACCACATACTTGGTGTGCACTTCTTGAATCATACTTGACCGACCGTCAATTTCGAGTCATACACGAAGAAGCAATAACCGAATGGAAAGACATATCAGCTGGAGTACCGCAAGGTAGTACCGCAAGGTAGCTAGAACACTTTCTAGGACCTATATTGTACTTACTCTATACGGCTGATATACCAAACGATGACAACACAACATTAGCTCTGTTTGCCGACGATACGGCAATTTTATCAACACGTAATAATCAGCTCACTGCAACTGATAACTTACAGAAGTCAATTAACAGTATCTTTGCCTGGACAAGACGTTGGAAAATTAAGATCAATGGCGATAAATCGGTGCACGTTAACTATACGTTACGTAAAACCAAAAATATCCAAATAGTACTGAATCAATCATCAATCCCACAAAAAGATTCAGCAAAATATCTTGGAATGCACCTCGACTCTCGTCTAAAATGGAAACACCACGTCTATCAGAAAAAAATTCAAATTAAAGAAAAATGCGAAAACTTTATTGGTTAGTCGGACCCCGCTCCGAGTTAACCATCTAAAACAAACGTCTACTGTACGTAGCAATTATAAAACCGATCTGAATTTATGGCATTCAACTGTGGGGTTGTGCCAGTAAGTCTAACATCGATGTAATACAACGCTGTCAAAACATCGCCCTTCGGACCATCACTGCAGCCTACCGGATCGAAAGAAACAACGCAATTCACCGTGATATGATGCTGCCTAAAGTAGCAGACGAAATCCAAATGTTTGCTCGCAAGCACGAGACGAGGCTAGATCACCATGTCAATCCACTAGCCATCCAATTATTAGATAACTCCAAGGATATCAGACGTCTTAAGCGTCTGAAACCATACGACTTAGTTTAAGATTTTAAATTAAGGCAGGGGCCACTTCGTTGGAAGTGTCTCCATCAACGTGTAATATATATATTTTGTATCTAGTATGTAAAATATGTATAATTGTCAAACATATTTATAAAGACCTTTGGGTCGTTTAAATAATAAAGCCCCAGGGCATTAAAAAAAAAAAAAAAATAATAATTAACAGAATAGTTAAGTTATTAGCGATTAAGTAGTATTAATTATAAGTGCATGAAATTGATAGCAATGGTGACTAAAATCAAACTATGGAAGAAGTACATAGCAATAATACAAATATATATATTAACAAGAATAATAAAATTCTGGGAACAACTTAAAATGGACAGTTGTGGTAACACACGCAGACACGTCAACGGAGGTTAGTGGCGTTTAATATGCAGAACAACTGTTAATGACTCGTTAAAATTATCGATCGGCTTATTGTTTTGATCAACTAAGTAAACAATTATTGAATGAATATCTGTTTTGTTTATTCTGTAATATAGAAGGTTTAACGGTGATTGGACAACCTTTGTTCCTGTTCTCCTACTTGAGACAAATTCATATATCGAATGACTTTGAAGTTGGTTGCTAAATGACCTATGTGCTAAATTGCGAATTAATTTTATAGAGTTTAATTTTATAATATTCAATTTCAAGATTTAATGAAAAAATACAAAATCAGACATTACAGTTCATACAGTGCCATTAAGTGTTCAATTTGTGAACATGATATACAAACTCTTAAAAATAATATATATAAATATTTTACTGCAATTGGTTCATGGAATTGGTGTAATACAATATCAAAAATTATTCAAAACTATAATAATACAAAACATAGAACAATCAAATGCTCGCCAATTGAAGCTCAAATTGATACAAACAGAATTCAATTTAATACATATATAAATAACAAAATACAACATAAACCAAAACGTAAAATGAATGATAAAGTAAGAATATATAAGTATAAACATATATTTAGTAAAGGATATAAACCAAATTGGACAACGGAAATATTTATAGTTTCAAAAGTTTTACAGACGAATCCGGTGACTTACCAACTACAGGACGGATCAGATAATATAATACTAGGTGGCTTTTATGAACCAGAAATTAAATTAACTGATTTCCCTAACACCTTTCTCATTGAACGTATTATAAATAAAAATATGGAGATAAAATGTTTGTTAAATGATTAGGTTTCGATTTGAGCCAAAATGTATGGATAACATCATCAGATATTTTAAAATAATAATTTGTATGTATAATAACTTTTATAATAAAATAAAATATAAGTTTGTTTATTGAGTTGAATTAATTATTTCATATGTTCTCCTAGTACTCTATAGTCTATAGTCTGTTTTTTTTAAAACTTAATGTACCCGTAATGGATAAACAAAAAAAAGAGCGTCATCTAGCGGAAAATTAATTAGTGAAAATAATAAAGCTGTTGTACCACTAGATAACTCTTTTATATATAGTTTGTTAAGTCTTAAGTTTTTTAATTGAATAATATTTCAGTTTATAGTGACCATAAGCCAAAGTGTTTATCCCGTCATCTATTATATAAAGCGTTTATCATCGTTTGCACTTAGATCAACATTGTTCATTGTTTTCGAATGAACAACATACTTATTCGATTAAATAAAATTCATGTTTCTATGAGTTTGTTTATTGTCAACAGTTAAATGGTTTATAAAAGAGTTAAGTATATCCACATAATTAAAAATACTAAAAATTTTTAGTTTGAATAGCGTATATCAAGGAATCAGTATCCGAATATAAAGAACGAATTTTAGTACCATACCTTTTCTTCATAACATTATAGTAAAAGTCATACATAAAGGTTTACAACACGTCTAAAATTGCAAACCCTACATAAATTGCTTTATCAAATTTAATAGTTTCCATATGCTGATGAATGGCCATAAGATTCTTAAAGTATATAGTTCTGCTTTTAAAACTAGTTATTGCCATTAATTTTTTAACTTTTTTGTCCGATGAAACCAGTTTTATGGAAGTTCTAGCTCTGACATTCTCCATACATTTATCATAAACTCTATTGAATAAAAGTTTCCAGAAATCTTTCTCAAACGCATTTTTAGCCTTAACTCTCATAGATGTACATAATTCAATGTATGACGCCCATCCATTTACTTTGAGAAAAGCGGATAGCTCGATGAATTTTTGTTACTTTAATACCGTTCGCGATTGCCTGTTTCAAGTTTTTATAATGAGCTATATAGTTTTTTTTAGATGATAGGGTAGTAAGTAATTTCTCGACTTTTGAATTTGGTGGACATTCGTTAAAAGGTAAAAATGGAAAATCGTTATGAATTTTATGTAGATGTTTAGGGTACTCTATATCAACTTCTAATATATATCCAATTTCAGAATCATCAACAATTTTAGTTATATCTATGTCTAGATCATTAACCCATTCAAAATCTTTAAAAGGTTATTCTGTTAACATAGATTTTCCATACAGGCTTACACAGTCGAGGTAAGTGATCCATGTAATCGGTTCATTCGAATTATAGTCCAACCCTTCAATATTTGGTATGTTTGCTTTAGCATATCTTTTGGTAGATTGAGTTATCCCACCTCTAATCGAATTCTCAAAAAAGGTGAGCATAGTATAAGACTTTAACCTTTGCAATTTAACCTTTGTATATTTTAACATACAGTCAAAGGCAAATCCAGGAGCAGTCATATAATGAGCAGGATCTAGTTTGAGAGTAGATAAACATAAGTCTCTGAAATTTTCGAACACGTCAGCTAGTATGGTGACATCAGTTTTTAAATAAAGGTCACTATATTCACCCAAAGTCTTTAAATTAAATATGTTCCATATTTTTTTTGCATGTAAATAATCTTCATCACTAATTTGCTCATCTGTTAATGAGTTATAAAATTCAAGCTTTGACGGTAAAAAAGTATTATCTAATTTACTCCAACTGCTAACATATTCATAAGGGAAGACTCCTTTTCGTGTAACTAAATCTAATGCTTTTTCAGAAAATATTTTAAGAGTTTCTCTAAACCTTGACTTATCTTCAGATAAATTACCTGCAAGTTTACTTAACGACTCACTCATAAAACGAAATGTATCAACAAATTTTATATTAAATCTAGGTGCGATTTCTTTACTAAATGATATATATATTTCCGCTGAATTTGGGATTACATGAATATTTTTATCATCACAACCAAGTTCGCGAATTATAAAGTGGCTATCGTACGATAAATTATGAAAGAAAATTGGAACAAAAGACGGACTAGTTAACTCAAAATTACAATTAAGACAGAGACATTGTCTATATTTACCGGTAAAATGACAGTGATCACGAACTTTAATTAAATTATTCTTTTTAAAATTTTTTAAACAATTTTGCAAAATTTAGTTCTTTGAAAATGCTTTTCCTCTTTTTCAGTTAATTTAATCATTGGTGTATTAATTTCGTAAATTTTATTGATATTATTTCCGATATCGATCATATTTTCCATGAATTTTTTTGCAGCTTTTTCACCTCTATAAATAACTACCTTTCTCGGAATATTAAACTCTTTCACCAGCTCTTTTGGTATAATACTATAATCAACTTTTACATAAAATCCATAACTCATAATTTCATGTAAATGCGTAACATAAGTTTTTTTTTTCTTTTTCTTTTCACATCTCCGAATGAATTCTTCAGGCTGTTTAGGAGTTAAAATACATTCAAAGTCTGCATAAATGACAATCGGAATTCTCTGAGTATTTTTATAACTTTTAAAATAAATGAAATCATCATCTCCCTCTTCAAACATTATAGGTCTGCCTAATTTATTCTTACTACGATAACGTTGATGCTCAATTAATCCTTTCTTTCCCCAAAGTTTGCTTTCACATGGTTTATTACTAAATGCAGTAAAACATCTCTTACAAATAATTAGCTTGGAACAGTTTTTAGTTTTCTGACTTCTAATTAATCTTGAAAAATTATTAATATAACAATAATGTGATGTTTCATCATTATTATACAAAAATAGATCAAAATGATTACTTCTTTCGATATTGCATATTCGTAAGGGGAAAACTGTTTTTTTATCATTTACACTATAAATATTAACTGAGATATTGTTTACACGTTCAAATTTGTTAATTTGATTGAGTGGCGTCGGAAAATCAATACATTTGAAATCTAAACCAATTTTTATTTCTAACATTTTAAAATATTTTTTATTAAAATAAGTTTTGTTTGAGCGATTATCGAACTTAGATAGTATTGAATATTTAAAACATTTATTATTGCTATTTTTTACATTTATAATCACTCTTTTATCTTTGATATATATATTATATAGGTAAATCTAAATACGTTCCTCCTTTAAGAGGATTCACTATATTAATTCTTAATTGTAAGGTCTCAAATTCTCTTAAGCGTCCATCCAGAACCTTTTTGCGTAAAATCAGTTTCTTCCCGTAATAATTTATCAAACATTCCATTTAATAATTTATTAAAATCAGATGAACTACACACAAGAATATTAGAAGTTTTGAACGCTATATCTTGTACTTCTTGTGTGATAATTCTTTCGTAAACACTATCTACATGTAAATTAAATTTTATAGATGTTTGTTTACATGATTGTTTTAACTTTGAGATTATTTTATCCGAAATATAGTTGAAAAAAGACGTATAATCTATGAAATCTAATGTATTTCTTAGAATGAAAGTTTTCGAACATTTCTTAAATCGTTCAATTTCGAATAACTCTTTATCAGTTGGAATCGTTCGTTGACATTTTCTTACCGTCTGTCTTTTCATAATGTTGGCTGTGAAAAGAATAATTAAAAAAAGAGATATGTAATACACATAATGTTAAAATAGGTTATCATTTATTTTTTAATAATATATAAGTAAAATATAATAATAAATATTAATATTATAATAAAAAAAAAAGCTTGTTTAAAAGAAACGAGAAACAAATAAATTAATGAAACAAAAAAAGGAAATTATAATTAATTATTTTTTATTTGACGAAGTTGATTGTATAATCGCGACAATCCTTCTAGAATACTTTGGTTGCATTTGTAAATAATATATAAAAAATGCTTATGATCATCTATAATTTCATTTTTTTCATTAATTAATTTGTTTCTCGTTTCTTTTAAACCAGCTTTTTTTATTTTTATATTAATAGTTTTAATTTTTTTAAGAAATTCTTTTTCTGCTTGATCTTGTGCTCTCTCGTTGTCTATTGATTGCCGTTTAATTTTCTTAATTTCACTGACGATAAATAATTTTGATTCCATTTTTTTTGTTTTTTTTTTAAAAATGTGTAAAATGCATAACACTTGTATACTAACTGGTAGTAATAAAAATAATGCGTACCGTCATTAAAAATAATAATTTATTTCATAAAGCGTATAAAGCTGGATTTTTAAAAAAAACAGATAGATAATTTAATTAGATAAAAATGTATAAATATAATATTAGATGAAAAAATATAACAATTACGATAAAATACATGTGGATAACTATATATATATATATATAAATATACATATAACCTATTATTAAATGACATAAATGTAATTACTAATTAATATTTAAACATATGCATAATACTATATAAACACTTTTTTTAAAAAAATCTGGCTTTGATTTTAATCGACTGTACATAAGTTCTGTAACTGTTCATTTGACGATTCAATGTGCATATGAAAATTATTTAAACATTTCCAGTAGTCTGTACAGCTAGACCGATAAAATCTAAGAATTTTTTCTTTTTCTTCTTTTAAAAAAAGCAATTTATCTTTTAACTCATTAACATTAATTTTATTTGGAGAAGTACTTATTCTAATTAAAAACAATTCATATTTTATTTTTTTAACATTTTTTTATTCTGTTTTAGTTTCCATCTTCTATCAACATGACTTTTTAAATCTGATTCTGTGTAAGATTCAATCATGTTTTTATAATATTGAATTTGATTTAAAATATGGTTGTATGAATTCATTGTCTGAAAATGTTTTACTATTAGAGCTAATACATATTATTCAAATATATTATAGAAAGATTTTTTTTCAAAAGTCTAGTAATTAAAAAAAAAAAAAGATTTTATATAAGCTAACATTTTTTATGATAATTATGACTATTTAAAAACCATGTTTTTTAGCTATATAATATACATTATGATGAAACATGATAATAATAATAAAATATTTTAGTTAACCAACTTTCTGAATTAAAAAAAGGTTTAAAAAAATAAATTATAAAAACTGAATACATTTTATTTTTTTCCCATATAATTATTATTCGTATCACATACCTAAACATTAATAATACTTTTTTTACTACTATGTATTATTATTATTTTTTAAATGAGACATCGATTTTGAAAAAAAAACAGCTACCTAAGTCATTAAAATAATTCATACTTTTAAAATCCTTGGTAAATATTTCAATTAGTCATTTGGTATAAAAGGTGTATTGCATATTGATTCTCTGTTATAATGATTTTGGTTTATGATACCTTATGTTAAAAACTTAGTTATTTTTTTTTTTTTTTTTTTAACGATTTTGTCAAACTTACAAAATATTCTGTTTGAAGTACTTAATAAATAATATTAGGTTAACATGTATATAGAGTATTAACTAATATGCACTATGGTTAATAACAGTTGTGTTATAACAATGCATAATATGGACAACCAGTAACTATAATATAGTATAAGTTTTAAAAAATAAATTACAAAACTGAATACATTTTATTTTTATTGTCCGTATCGCATACCTAAACGCTTATAATACGTTATGTTTGTAACTATTATTTATTATTATTATTTTTTTTAAAAAACTATTAATATATTAATTTTTAGTACCAGTATGATTATTTTTTCGATTATAAAATAAATGAAATAGATAGGTACTTACATAGATAGCTGTACTGTTTAAGTTTTTTTTTAAAATGATTGATAGTGAATGCTTGTTGTTGGTGTGAGAGCTGAACTGATATCGTACGTTTTGATGGTTGATGACTGCTGCTTGTTGTTGCTGGTAGAAAACATAAGCTGAACTGATACCGTTTGACTGAAGAATTCTGTGTTATATAGTCGAGAATGTTCTCCTACTTTCCTACTCAAGCAAAGTCGAGTAACATGCTAATGGAATATCGATTTGAAAAACAGCCAAGTTATTTTTTAGTAATAACATTATCGATATTTAGAGAAAGGTATGTACTGGTTTAGAACGTTGTCGGAACATTCATTTTTAAAAAAAAATAGCTGTTTAGTGTTCAGACGTCCCATACCAAAACATAAAACGGTGATAAGAAAAACTGCAGCCCGACCTACCTTGCTACACCGCTGCGATCAGCTGTTACCGGTTAGCCGTCGATGCGCGTGCACGTCAAGTTCGTACTACGACACCGTGTGCGTTACCGCAACAGTCTTGCCGTCGTTTTTAAGTTTATTTTGTACCTACTACACGGGCAAAAGTGAAGGCTTTAGTTTTGTAACCAGGCACCATACTTTTACCACACCGTAAATCCATCAGCACACGCACCACACCGTCAATCCACCAGCATCCGCACCACACCGTGAACCCACCGGCGCCCGCACCTTCACTGTCAGCTTCACCATCACCCGCACCTCATCGTCAATTATCACCGGTTTTTATTGAATTATTATTATTTAAATTATTGAAATTATTGTACATTAGTTTTTAAGAGCCCTACGCCGGCCGGCACATTTGTGCCACAGATTAAAAAATTATTTATTACTTTGAAAATAGTAGGCCGTCACCCGGCATAGCACTAACATCATTTGGTTTTATTTTTGAGAAGTTACCCAATACCCAATCATACAGTCCACAATTACCGTTTTTACTCCACAATAGCTATAATACACGTTAAATGAATAAGGTTAAATATTGGGTGCTGACCCATTAAAACTGGCTAGATATTGTATTTTAGATGTTTGCCAAATAAAACTTGTTAAAGGTTAAATATAGCTCGTTGGCCAAATACAACTGGTTAGAGATTGTATTTTAGAAATTGGCTAAATGAAACTGGTGAGAGGTAAGTGAAGGGTGTGCTAAAAGTCATATTTTGACCGTTCGCTAAAATTAAACTGCTATTATAAAAACCAGTGAAGGGCGTGCTAAATGTTAAATTTTGGCCGAATACAACTAATTAGAGATTGTATTTTAGACATTGACTAAATGAAACTGGTGAGAGGCAAGTGAAGGGTGTGCTAAAAGTTATATTTTGTCCGTTCGCTAAAATAAAACTGCTATTACAAAGTTGTTATGGTAGTGAAAACATTTTACTATAAAAACCTAGCGTATTGATGATATTATTACAGTCTGCATCCAGAACGGGTTATGTATCCAGTTCAAAAAAAAAAAAAGAAAACACAGCAATTCAACATCAAATATTATGTCGTACCGTGCTTCAATAGTAGATTCCGGATCGGAGGTTAGTACATACATTTACTTTAAATAACTAAAGCAAATTGGAGGTCAGTCGTAAAACTACTCAACGCTATGGTTATAATTCGTGGCTGATTGTAACATCACACGTATGAATATATTAATAATATTTAGAGTATGACTGTGATGTCACTTATTATTTATTTATTTATTTTTTTTGAAGATTGAGTGTAAACCACACATACTTTAAAAACCATTAAAAAAAGTTATTCTCCAAAAGTTTATGTTTTTATAGGAAGAACATTTCGATGAATTATCAGCTGGTAGTAAAAATAAACCGACGACGTCCAAAAATAAGAATAGTTTGAAACGAGAAGCAGACAAGGTAGCACTTGATAAAAAAAATAAGAAAAAGCCAGCGAAAATAGTAATATGAATAAAAAATGTATAATAATAATATAAACTATTAATTATTTTTGTATAGAATATGTCGTATAGAGAGAGTGTGGGTGATCTTTTGAGATCGGAAGAATTTGAGGAGGAAATTGAGAATTCTGTAACTTTCCAGCATGGTGATGGAGTTATTACCATAAAAACTCCATTTGAAGAAAAACCTACTGACGTTAACTTACGTTAAGTCATTTCAAAAGCGCAACCATCGCAAACGTGGCTATGAAAGATCGGTAAGTACTAAACATTTTGTTTTTTTTTAAAAAAAATTGAAAAAAAAATTGTTGATATATCAAAAATTAGTTTAACTCAGTTTTATATTCATAAAAAACATTTTTTATAAATTTTTTTCGTTTTTTTATTCTATACTTCAATTTATAGACTGAGTTAGATAAGATATGTTTAATGTTTATACTGAAATAGGTAACAGATAATATATGACTCTATTATAAATAATGAATTTATGTTTTAGATGGAAGCATTCTGAAGCTACTATAAGATTGAAGACTTCAGATAAAACAAAGGACTAGGCAATACATTCCAGCCTGCACAAAACAATACAAGTTATATTTGATACAGTGTTGACCGATCCTGCGCGTCGCACCATCAAAAGTAAAACAGCAATTTAATTATTGCATAAAAAAATATAATTTGTTATTTAAATAAAAAAACAATAATTAAACATATGCATTTGATTATTTTATACTATTAGATTTTGTAATATCATGTCAGACATTGCGTTAAAATGAAATTGTAATGTTTCATATAAAAATGATGTGTCATCGTTTTGTAGATGAGAATAATAATTAAAGTCGTAGTTTTGAATATATTGGTTTGTGAATTCGTTCCTCTGGCAACTGATGGGCAGACCGCGGACATCATTTTTAATTAGTTCGTAAGCTGCATCAAATGTAGCCTGAAAACTTGGTAGACGTTTCTGTTTTTCTGCGATATAAAGGTCTACACAATGTTGAAGCTGTTTAAGTCTACAGAAATCTATATGTGATAAAGTAATATAATCATTATTTACACGTAAAGTTATTGAACTCTGCTTTACATTAATTGAATATGTAAAGTTATCAGTTATTTTCACGCGTCTACATCTGATATGTAAATTATCGGTAATTGAAATATAATTAGATTCAGACATGAGGGTACACCATTGTTCCAAATTTAATGTAATGATTTTTTTCGTTAACTTGCACTCTAATAACACAATAATCGAAATTTGTTTATTAATTAATAGTCCGACTGTAACACTTTTCTTTCCATATGGCCGTACGTCGAAAACCGATTTTGATACAATTATCGGTGGACTCATAACGAATTAAAGTATCTTGATGGTTATGTTTTATTTTTTTTTTTTAAATGCTTAAAAAATCTTTTAAACTATAATCGTAATTATTTTTTTTTTTTTTAAAAACGTAATATAATATAACCGTCGGGAACCAAACTTTAAACTGAGATTATTTTCCTTTACATACATATTATATACTAAACCTGATGGATAAAAAAAAACTGCAAAAAATAAAAAAAAATGTGAACGTACAGCATAGTCGGCTACTGCATGTAGTGGAGGGGAGAATTACATATACTCACTAATACCTGCTACCTGAAAACATTTAAATTAACACCACACGCTCTAACCCACTAGGCTATACGTTCACGAGATATTAAATCAAATATTAGTACATATAAGTAGTTTTGGAAATAAATATTTCTTTTTTATTTATTATAACATAAAAAAACATGAATTAACAAACGGTATCATATGACCCAGTTTCACAATTACAAATATTTTCGGTTTTACAATATTTACTTAATACGTTTTGAACAAACTGATTACCCTTCATTAATAACACATATAAACATCTTGGGCTGAATCTACAATGTTCAATCCATGGATCGTCCAGCCTTTCCCAATTATGAAGAATAATTCCACAGCAAAAGCATTCAACGATGTCTTCCACTCCTGAATATTTTAAACCACATTCAGATAATGAATATTTATTTTGTGTAGTATTTGATGGGAATAATTTGAATGTTTTAAATCTTGATGAAAATGAAGAAAATTCTGGATGAACCATGGTAGGATTACTTTGTATACGGTAAACTAATGTTTGAAAATCGTTTGTACATTTTAGTAAATTCATTTTATTGAAATTAAAATAATAACTTATAAAACACTTTAATGAGAGAAAATGAAACACAACTTGAATAAACGACGGATCATGAGTGACTGAATATGAAAAAAATTTCAGTTTTATAACTTAAACTTATAAATATTTATTAATTAAATATATATAACAGTCTAACCAACATAATCAAAAAAAAAAAAAAATATATAAATTCGGTTAACATTATTTCAGTTTGGTAGGATGAAAAAAAAGTGTTTTGTCATGTATACGGTAAATATTTACGAGTAAGGGGCAAAACCGATTTTGAATGTACAATCTCACTGTAATTTTAAAATACGGTAAATATTTTGCGGAAGCGAAGAATTCGTGGATAAAAAATTTGAAATCTCCCCGTAAAATTCTATACGGTAAAATGTTTTGTGTGAGGGGCAAATAGGTGGACAACGGTCAACGAGTGTGTAATCTCCCCGTGATTTGTGTTACGGTAAAATCAGTGTGCTCGAACGAGACATTCTCACTTGAACTTTGTGAAATTACCGCGGTGAAAAAAAAAACTAGCTGTGAACATACAAATATATACTACTATCGTCTTTTTGCATATTTTGCTCTATCTGTCGTTAAATTTCGCTGTGTTGCGAGAGTGGTAATCAATAAGGTTTCTTATAAATCGGAGTCAAATCTTTAGGTATTTTAATTACATGCTCTGCTGCTGTAATACTGGTAAATTAATCCCCCTCTAAATGAAAAATGTCCGAATATTGTTCACAAATTTTAGTTATCGATTTATGTTCCTTTTCATTTAAATGATTGCTTCTAATCAAATCTTTTATTTTATCAACACGGTCAATGTTATTATTGTTTACATTCGTGATCTCATTAATATCCATGTCAATGTCATGTTCATATGATATTTTATGAATCTGACCTAATTTAACGCTCTGTGCCACTTCCGATATATTCATTACACTTATTTTAATTTTACCGTCCGTGACCGTGTTATAAATGTTAGCGCAATACACATCGGGTGATAATTCCTGTTGATTTACTAAATTTTTTTATTATTAATGTTCCTATCTGCAATCTCTATATTCACTATTGTTTCCGTGCGCAGTTGCAACGTAAAACAAATATAATTTTCTTTTATTTCATCAACCGCATCGTTAATTACTAATGTATTATTTGAAATGTCTATAAACGCATGGTTAGCCACCAAAAATGTGTTACCTAGTACCCCGTCCCCTGAAACTGGAAACTGTCTACGACCCACGTAAAAATTTGTTTTAAATTCGTTATTATCTATTAGGTACTAATTTACTTGTAGTTCGTCCTATTGTAGATACGATTTTTTCATTAATCCCCTTTAAATACATTTTTTCTTGTTCATTTATTTTTGTTTCACTTATTAACCTGTTTATTTTAATTAAATTCAAATCACTGCCCGTATCTACTAGTAATTTTATTGTTTCTACATTAAAGCTTGGTGAGGATAGTGTTATATGATTTTGGTCAATTATTGTTGTGATGTGTAAACATTGCTTTGCGATGTTTGCTGGTCGAAAATCTCGTGCACTAACCTGACCCCGCTGGGCTGGCGCACATCCGAGTTTTTCGCCAGATTTGCGTTATTACGTATACAGTAAATATTTTCGAGTAAGCGGAAAAACTGATTTTGAGTGTGCAATCTCCCTGTAATTTTAAAATACGGTGAATATTTTGTGTAAGCGGAGAATTCGTGGACAAAAAATGTGAAATCTCCCCGTAAAATGATGAACGGTAAAATGTTTTGTGTGATGGACAAACAGGTGGACAAAGAGTGTGTAATCTCCCCGTGATTTGTGTTACGGTAAAATCGGCGTGCTCGAGGGAGACATTCCCGCTTGAACGTTGTGAAATTACCACAGTGAAAAAAAAACATACTGTGAACATACAAATATATACTACCTACTATAGTCTCATATAATAAATAATAACATGTATTACATGTGAGTTGATTGGTATATATCATATGATATATTGATACAACTTAGCTCAGGTCGGCGATGGATGTCACAGAAACTTTCGAATACTTCAACAGATATTTTACTATAATATTTCAAAATACTGCAGTTTTCAGGTGAGTTAATAAGTTAATTAGTACAAATACTGCTACTGATACCTATAAATGAGTAAAGTTATTATTAGGTATATGACATAATTTTGAATTTACTTATGATATAGGTAGGTTTGTGACTATGGAAGCAAATTAATTAATTGATACTGGATTTTATTATCTACATTTGTCAACACACCTAAATTCTTTACGGTAGACTCGATTATGTGGTTCTTTTATACTTCAATAAGACTGTTAAAAGATAATGATAATATATTTACACATGTATTTAATGCAGAACCATACATAATTCTATACCTGTTATACATAAATATTATATTGGTATATTTATATATAATATGGTGGGTTGTTTAAATTGGTTTTCATATACCTATCATATTTGATCAAGCATAAAAAGTACATGATATAGTAACAATTACATGTACGCATGTACATTATGTATGTAACGGTTAGTTGGTACAGGTACTGATTTATATTAATATATATATTATACACACACATACATAGTTCAGCATTACATATCTGGTTCTGTATTTATTTAATTAATATTATATGTAATTGTCTTTATGTGTGTATATTTCAGTAGGTTTATTCGAGTACAATAAAACCACACGGTACATACACACCGGAGACGCAAAAATATGCGATTTGAGTACACACGATTCCTATGAATAACCATATTTAATACAGAATTCGTCGCTGTGAAGAAACGGCTTAAGTGCTATACATTTGACTGTAGATTTCATCTCGGTAGGTAGGTAGGTAGGTTAGGGCGTAGGACAAGCGAGTCTAGGATGGCCGGTTCGACCCCGGCTAAGCTGGCAGCAATCCCTGTGAAATTGCGGTGGCCATGTGGCCATCCACTATTCTTGTCACTCATCCACTATTCTTAACACCAATCCACATTTTGATGCGACTTTTATGCTAATCAGTATCCACTCGGAACCAACACTAGGGGGTTTGAGGGTCTCACCCATCGACGCTCGGAGAGCTAGTAATAACTATAAAATGATAATATGTTCTTTGATAACAAATTATTAGTACTGTGGTATCCGTTTCACCCGTGTTAGATTATTCACGGTAAACCAACTATACGCCTTACCTTCGAACGCTCTAAGCTAATAACTCTCTCTAGAATAAATTCAGATTAGCAATTAGTAACTTATCGAGGAACGATGGTATGCGTTTGTCGATTCTACACCGTTCCCTAAAATTGGAATGACTATTAGGACTTCACAACCGTAAAGCTGTTCAGTTTAAATAAACTTCATTGACTGTAGGTATACTTGTCTGAGCACTTTTCCGATATAAAAGGTCAAACGAATGACGCAGCGACGGCGGGTTAGATTCTTGACAGCCACGGTACGCCGGTCGTTGGACGCCAATGGGTGAGGTGGTAACCGAAAAAAAACAACACGACACCCGTATCTCAGTTAAAATACTTTATTCAACGACCTTTAACTTCGTTATATTATCAATTATGTTAAGCGTAAATTTTTCGGCATTCACTAGGTGGTGTTTACAATGTGTTCCGGTTCTGTAGACTGTAGATCGTAATGGGGTTCACAGTACGAAAGTCGGTGATCGAGAGAACGAGCCGCCGTCGGCCGGTACTAGTTTTGCAAGAATTGCCTTCCCATCCCGCCGTGCGCCTTTGTGACGTGGTGCGAGAGTTGGTGTTGTCGCACTGTCGTAGCCGGTCGTTGACAAAAGTGTAGACCAGTTGCTGTGGTATATTTATATATATATATTTAAGAGGTGAACCATTAGAAAATATTTCTAAAATAAATTACAATACATATCTCCGTTGAAACAATGAGAAAATATTTCTAAAATAGAATACTTAAAATATATCCAGTGAAATTATGAGAAAATATTTTTTAAATAAATTAGTTAGAATATTTCCTTGTTTATGCAGATACATTATTTTGTAAATATAATCATCACCGAAATGCTGTCTGGGCAATGATTGTTGGTCTGATGACTTAAGATACAGTAAAATTGCAGATACCATGCCTCTATAACATTAACAAATGCTATGTAGATGTTTTGTGCATGATTTTCTTCCATACGTGAGTGAAACATTTAGTAAAGAATCATTCTCAGAATATGAAGAAACTTTTATAGGGTTAGGACAAAAAGTTAGCAAGAAGACTAAAATTCTTATTTATTGTACAAAAATAATTAAAGAATATAACTTTAAGATGGTTGGTGTCGATTTAGCTGACATTCTAGTATCTTTATATCGTACTGGTCTAAAATCATATCGTTGGTATTTGGCTGTATTTTCACAGTTATTGGACATATCTGTCAACAATGCGTTTGAAACGTTAAATATTGATTTAAACGTTAAACATATTATGCCATTAAACAACTTAGAACCGCAATAGCTAAAACTCTTATCGGCCAAAGAAACCCAGGCACATCAATAAAATATTATTTAACTAATCCATGAATTCAAAAATTATTTGACATTTTAAGAAAACGACAAAATATTCCTACCATCTAAGTAGTCCGTAATCAATAGGCTTATCTACCAATAATTGATGTTACTATTTCTCAAAATGTCATTCGATTAACTCTAATAATATGATAATATTATTCATAGATGGCATTTAAGTCTAGCAAAGATGAAAATAATATTTTGATCGTTCCTTATTACAATCATATACATATAAATATATTATATCGTTTGGCATTTTCTTTTATCGGTCACAAAAACGATTAAAAAAAAAAGAACGGACTCTCATTAGACCGTATTCGTTCGTTTGAAACGCATTATGTACACACGATTGCAATGAATATAAGATAATGTTGTGCTTGAGTCACTATCAACTCTAACCGTTTGAACTCAGGACTCTCATTTGCGTTTTGGTCCATCGCATTGCCAACTAGGAAGAAAAAGACTTCGCGTTGTTGGATCTATACATAGTCTTTTATATTTTGTAAGTATAAACGAACCCAATTTAAAATAATTTTTATAACTCGTAAGAAATTATCTAATTTCCAGAATTTTATATTGTAGTTAAGTATAGCAATATATTAATTTAAACATATTTTTGACTTCGGGAGGCAACTATAGAATGCTACCATTATATTATAATCGTTGGATATAAAATATTTGTAGCTTTCGTCTTTGCCCATTATGGAATAAAATCATCGGGAAAGTTTTCGATGAATAATTTATCAAGTAAACAAATGTAATGTGTCTTCAGTTGTGCTTTGTACCCAATTAAAAATTTTGTATGTTATTTTTTGAATAATATTTGCGTTAATGCATTCATTCGTGCGTAGTTTGTGTAAAGCCTTGAAAAGTTTTTCAAATGTATCTATTATAATAGCTATGAGAAAATGTTAAAAAATTGTAAATTAATTTTCTGTTAGAATCGCATTAAAGTTTTTCATTTCATAGATAAGATTAAACATTTCAATGGAAGATTTAACATAAGTTTTTCTACCTAAAACAATAAAATATAATAGTATACATAAACGAAACATAAATTATTTTTATAATATATTTATATTATTATTACTTATAATTAATACAGTAGCCGGTAAGTTGAATCAATATTAAATAACTATGACAAAATAACTAATATCGTTATTCTTGGTTATCTCATATGTAATTTCGTACAAATTTTAAACATAAAATAAGTATAAAAAAATAATGTGTGTTTATATTTTTAAGTTTTTTCGGTTACAGAATAACCTACTTAAGTGGCACCTTGTTTTTTAATTTAAATCTTTAGCTATACAATTTAAACATTTTATAAATTTTCAACTACAAAATTGTTTTTAAATTTTATGTTTGATAAATGTTGTCAAACATCGAACTTAAAATGCTTATAAAAAAAATTTGTGTCTATGTTTTATTACAACTTTGCAACCACTATTGAAAAATGATATCAGGAGCCTCGTACTAAATCTTCAAGCTTTTTTACACAACGAATAACGTTTAATTGATATTTATAGAAAAAAATTGTAAACTGAATATGTCTTAAAACAGCTCAAAACGAGTCAAAATATTTTCAATTTTTGTAATATAGGAACTGATAAAATAAACACATGATACCAATTTCAAGTATCTAAAGTTAAGGTTATTGAAATATAGCCAAATAAGAAAATAACTTCATGAAAAATCGAATGAATATCAAATCTTCGAAAAATTTGAACTTCAAACGTTCATAAAAATTTAGTTTGACTCTCAGGTAGACATTTTTATTTTTTAAAAGGTAAAAACTTATGAGGTATTTTGAATGATGTTTTTGAAAGAAATATTCTAATGAATATCTAACTCGAATTAATTTGCTCATTTTCCCGATTTTTGCATATTTGTCAAAAATCGAAATTAAAATGTTTATGATAAAAATTGTGATTTTATAAATACTATTTTTACAATATATCAGGAGCCTTGTATTAAATTTCCAAGCGTAATACCCAATATATTAAAATGTATTAACATACATAAAAAAAAAAAAAAACTGAAAATGTCCGTAAACAGTTTAATAAATCAAAAGATAATTAAATTTTTATCGTGTATAAACAAATTCTAACTTTAATGAACGTGTGAAATGGTGAACTGCTGGTATATACATATTGTGGATTACACGTACATTTCGTATGAATTATATCTCGAGAATGGCATTTTGGTAGCCAAAGTTATGACTAAAGAACTTTACTGTAAAAAAAACAGTACCTAAGTCAAAATGTAATTTCACTGTCTCATGGGTAAAAAAAATCGTTTTTCGTTGTTGTATTGCGTTATTGCGTTTAAAAGGAATTTTTGAGGTTTGCCATTTCTCGGTTTTAGAACAATCAAATCCGGGACAACTTTACTGGTCAAAAAATATTAAATAGACATTTGAAACTATGTTTGTGTAAATAATGCAGGTGATGAAAAGAAGTAATCCAGCTCCAATGCCGCAACGGCCGGGTATACCGCGAAGGCCACCACCGTTGCCTCCTCGCCCACCACCACGGCCAACACCACAACCACCACCAGCACCGCCACCATCGCCAACACCTTCAGAATGGTTGAATAAAAAGAAAAAATAAATAAATAAAATAACTTATCCAATATGCAAACTTGTTTATTTTTTTGTGTCAAAAAAAGTTTTTGTACAATATATAATATATTTTGTTGAATGAGGATTATAATATGGATCAACAAAAAGATGAAATAGTCCGTAATCAATAGGCTTATCTACAAATAATTTATTTTACTATTTAACAAAATGTCATTTGGTTCCCTCTAATAATATTATATTATTCATAAATTATATTTAAATCAAACGATAGTTAAATAAAGATTTTTGACTTCAGGAGGCAATCTAGAATGCTTCCAAACCTAACCTAAATAATCGGAAAGCCAGGAAAATTGTCTATCCGACGATATCTTTCAAAAACACTCGGCTTCTTAAGTTTTATTAAATAGTTTACCAAAACCCAGGTGACTATTGTCCGTAAGCACAGTCAATGGGTACCCACGCATGCGAGTCACTATCAATTCGAACCATTCGAACTCGGGAC
>JANEHU010004493.1:0-223300 GCA_027563435.1 Nasonovia ribisnigri
TCGAACTTAAAATGCTTATAAAAAAATTTGTGTCTATGTTTTATTACAACTTTGCAACCACTATTGAAAAATGATATCAGGAGCATCGTACTAAATCTTCAAGCTTTTTTACACAACGAATAACGTTTAATTGATATTTATAGAAAAAAAATTGTAAACTGAATATGTCTTAAAACAGCTCAAAACGAGTCAAAATATTTTCAATTATTTTAATATAGGAACTGATAAAATAAACACATGATACCAATTTCAAGTATCTAAAGTTAAGGTTATTGAAATATAGCCAAATAAGAAAATAACTTCATGAAAAATCGAATGAATATCAAATCTTCGAAAAATTTGAACTTCAAACGTTCATAAAAATTTAGTTTGACTCTCAGGTAGACATTTTTATTTTTTAAAAGGTAAAAACTTATGAGGTATTTTGAATGATGTTTTTGAAAGAAATATTCTAATGAATATCTAACTCGAATTAATTTGCTCATTTTCACGATTTTTGCATATTTGTCAAAAATCGAAATTAAAATGTTTATGATAAAAATTGTGATTTTATAAATACTATTTTTACAATATATCAGGAGCCTTGTATTAAATTTCCAAGCGTAATACCCAATATATTAAAATGTATTAACATACATAAAAAAAAAAAAAAACTGAAAATGTCCGTAAACAGTTTAATAAATCAAAAGATAATTAAATTTTTATCGTGTATAAACAAATTCTAACTTTAATGAACGTGTGAAATGGTGAACTGCTGGTATATACATATTGTGGATTACACGTACATTTCGTATGAATTATATCTCGAGAATGGCATTTTGGTAGCCAAAGTTATGACTAAAGAACTTTACTGTAAAAAAAACAGTACCTAAGTCAAAATGTAATTTCACTGTCTCATGGGTAAAAAAAATCGTTTTTCGTTGTTGTATTGCGTTATTGCGTTTAAAAGGAATTTTTGAGGTTTGCCATTTCTCGGTTTTAGAACAATCAAATCCGGGACAACTTTACTGGTCAAAAAATATTAAATAGACATTTGAAACTATGTTTGTGTAAATAATGCAGGTGATGAAAAGAAGTAATCCAGCTCCAATGCCGCAACGGCCGGGTATACCGCGAAGGCCACCACCGTTGCCTCCTCGCCCACCACCACGGCCAACACCACAACCACCACCAGCACCGCCACCATCGCCAACACCTTCAGAATGGTTGAATAAAAAGAAAAAATAAATAAATAAAATAACTTATCCAATATGCAAACTTGTTTATTTTTTTGTGTCAAAAAAAGTTTTTGTACAATATATAATATATTTTGTTGAATGAGGATTATAATATGGATCAACAAAAAGATGAAATAGTCCGTAATCAATAGGCTTATCTACAAATAATTTATTTTACTATTTAACAAAATGTCATTTGGTTCCCTCTAATAATATTATATTATTCATAAATTATATTTAAATCAAACGATAGTTAAATAAAGATTTTTGACTTCAGGAGGCAATCTAGAATGCTTCCAAACCTAACCTAAATAATCGGAAAGCCAGGAAAATTGTCTATCCGACGATATCTTTCAAAAACACTCGGCTTCTTAAGTTTTATTAAATAGTTTACCAAAACCCAGGTGACTATTGTCCGTAAGCACAGTCAATGGGTACCCACGCATGCGAGTCACTATCAATTCGAACCATTCGAACTCGGGACTATCATTTGCGTTTTGTTCCATTGCATTGACAACTAGGAAGAAAAAGTCTTCTTGTTGTTGGATCTATATAATATTATTCATAAATAATAGTCTGTTATAACATATAAATGTAAGTATAGTAAAAATAAATAAATATTAATGTGTCATGTAACTATGTAAGGTATTTCAAACAAAATACCTACACAAAATAATGAACAATAACAGTTGCTAAGTATTTAATAATAAATATCTATCCAAGACTAATCTCATAATTCATAACAAAATTATTAAAAACTGTAATTTAAATCTTCTTTGGCCTTTAAAATAGAATTAAAAATTTTCAAATAATTGTTCCCTAGAATTATTTTACAACCCACGTTGACAGCACTAGACCCGTCAATGATAAAGTTAAAACACTTTGTTAAAAAAACAAGATCAACTATATAACTATATAAGTGCATATTTTTACAGTTAATTTTTTTTATTTAAGTAAATTGTTTCATTAAGTAAGTTTTGTATCAAGTGAGTACTAGGTACCTACCTGGTTTTTCAATCTGATATTTATTATGTATATCAACGATGCCATCAATGCTACTTTTCATAATATCTTCCATCTCCTTAGTTCTACAAAAGTCAGCATTGATGTTATCACTATTTTCTATAAGTTCATCAGCAGTTGCTACATATTTTAAACAAAAAAAAAAAATAGAAAAATGATTAAACATTAATTACACAATAACACTTGACTTTTAAATTATGCGTTCTTAAAAACTAACTTCTTAATAGGTACTTAAAATTAAAATAATTGAATTTAAAGATATGTATAAACTCAAAAATTCTAGATCATTTAACATTGAATTGGACATTAGGACCTAAACCATAATTATCATATTTAAATTAAAATGAGGTATACCAGCCGTATGTGTTGTCTCCGTCTTACAATCGCGTAACATTCCAAATTTACGCTCGGAAATTCAAGTTTTATGCCGTTAGCTTAAAAATTAGAGTGAATCCACCTATTATGAAACTTGATGGTAAGAGCATTAGGTATCTGTGTTTTGTTGGAAGTTTTTTTACGATAATTCAGTCATTGATTATAACTCACTTAAAAACTGAATTATCGTACAAAAACTTCCAACAAAACACAGATAATGTTCTTACCATCAAGTGTCATAATAAGTCGATTCACTAAAATTTTTAAGCTAACGGCATAAAACTTGAATTTCTGAGCGTAAATTTGGTATGTCACGCGTTTGTAAGACGGAGACAACACATGCGGGTGTTGCGTCCTCTTAATGATATTATTCTTATTTTATGTTTTACTTTGCAACTCCTAGTCCTAGTTGTATAGTATTTTATTAGGTACCTACCTACCAATTACATATTGTATTACAATATTAAGGGCTATAGGGTATAGGCAATTTTTTAATGAATTTATTTAATTTTTTATTTACATTTATAATTGTAATTGAATAAATTAATTTTTTTATAAACAGGTACCAACTAATATATTGTATTTTTTATCATTTGGATTCTATTGTTTTTTTTTCATTTGTTTGATTTATTTTATGAGTAGGTAATTTACATAACTAGAATAAAACACATTTTTTTGCTGCTTGATTCACAGATCAACTAACAATATTAGTTAGTTATAATAACAAAATAAATGACAATAAATAAAATAAATAGGTAATAAAACTGTATAATATATCAATTATAAAAATATTATTCTACAAAAACTATTCAACTGTTTTAATACTGTAAATTGTATTAAGCTGTCATAAATATTTATTTTTGTTTTGAACATTAAAATGAAGATATCTGCATTCAGTTATAGTCTTAAGGATACATAAATGCTTAGACGTACATAATTATTATTGCATAGGTCGATGGTGACATTATTAACTTACTATTTAGTAAATACGAAGTTAACTTACCTGCACACAAATGTTGAACATTCATTAAATACGAAGTTAACTTACCTGCACACAAATGTTGAACATTCATTAAATACTGATTTATTATGCATGCACCAACTTGTATTTGTTTCATTGCTATACCCACTAATCCATCTAAAAATGTCTTGTTCAGAGAACAAATTTGAGCAATAAACATTACTTTTAACTTCAATCAGTTTAAACATTTCACTAATGGAGTAATACACTATAGACACATTAATAATAATTTAAGACAATAATCCATATGCTATGAATCAATGCTATCTATAACTTTTAATAACTATCTTTGTATATTTGTGTGATACTCAACTTGGAGGGAATTTAAAATAATATTTGTAGCTTTTATAATAATATTATATTAAATAAATATGTTATTTTAAATTTTGTATTTATGTTATATTATAATAATATAATTTAATATAAATAATTTTTTAAGTCTGTTAGATATAACACTTTGCTAAGTGATGTAGGGGAGATTTTCTATTTTCTATTTCTAGCTAGTGAACTAAGAACAATATTGTATATTACTTTTATTATAAAAAATATTTTAATACCCATTTTTATCTATCATAATATTATACAACAAAAGCAATAACTAATAAATTAAAAATTAATCGTGTAATATATCTTCATTTTCGGTGTTTCCCATGGTTGCCATAAACTCAATATAAAATGTTAAATATCAAAAAGTGCAAGTATAAATAACTTGTCATAACTTTTAAAATTTAAACGTTTTATTTTAATTTTTGTAAAATAAAATCAAATTAATAATAATTGAAAAAAAAAACTAATAATAATAAAAAATTAATGTAATAGATTCAGATACCTTATAAAGATTCAATATTTTATTAGAAATTGTATGTATATGATTAATGACGTGTTCCGTGCGATTTAGCATTTGGAACATTTTTTTGAACATTTTCACCTAAATTTCTTTTTCTTTTCTTTTTTCTGTTTATATCAGTATTCATTGGTCGCCCTAAAGGTAATCGTTTGCTGCCTCTTGTGATCCCTGGTTTTCTTCTATTTATTGCTGTAGGTTGCACTCGAATAGTTGCTCTAGTTCGATGCCTTAGAGAAATATTACTACCAGCAGTACTCAAAAATGACTCCCAAGAAGCAGCAGATTTTACTTTTTTTAACCGATTTAGACATTTGCTGAGGATTGATACTGAAGTTGATGATGTATACTTTTCCAAATTTGATTTAAATAATTCCTGAATTTGTTCAGCATAATATTCAGAGTTCGAATTAGAGTCAACTTCTAAAGCTTGATTTGTTAAAGTTGTTGGTATTTTAGAACATGATGGTTCGTTGTTTTCATAATTACCAGGTGTAGCTTCATTCAATGATTCATTAATTTTATCAGAATCTGATTCACAGACAAGTGGCATATAAAATAATTTATCAGGTACATGTTCCCCAAATGCTAATTTAGCCAAAAGTAAGCGGCAGTTTACAGTTATAGCAGGTAGATTTGGCATACTTGTGTTGAAATGATGATATACTGCAGCTTGATGCTTACAAAAAGCTCCTAAATTTCCTTTTGAGCAGTTACAATGTCCATAAGTAACATCAACTTCATAAAAACCACTATTGGTTTCCGATGGCACTTTAAATATGTTATTTGGTAATTTTTCTATTTCATTTTTGTTAATGTATACAGCTCTTTTTAATTGATCTTGGAAAAGCAGTCTTGCAGTATCATTTCTGCTATTCACAAATGTTCTTAAACGCCTTAAATAATATTCCTCAAGACTAGTGCAAATAAAATCAACTAAAGCAACTGCATTGTATGCTTTATATCTAGAGAGCACAATATCTTTAAATATGCGTACATTCACTTCACTAAAGTTATTTGTCTGGTTACCATGTACAGAAGCATCTCTAAAAGCCAGACACCAAACTTCTTTCCTGTCCCAATAGTTGTTTACATATTTGATCCATTTATCATATTTCAGTGGTATTATATTATCATTTTTACAGTTATTTGCAGTAACTAATTTACCAATAGCAATACTATATGCTTCACTGGCACTACTATTATTAGATGCATTCAAAATATTTTGGAATAATTTAAATAATAATTTCCTATCTTCATTTCGAATGTCATGTTTTGAATCCCATAACCATCTCCATACTGATTGCAAAACATGAAACCTACAGAGAAAAATGCTAGATTCTGGCCAAATTGCTCTTAATGCTTGCCTTTCTGCCTCACTATCATCGATAATAAACTGTTTAGGAAATCCATGACCATCAAAACTACATGGAACTGAGTCTTTCAATAATGTAAAAGCTGCTTTATAGTCATCAGTTGTTTGTCCTTTAGTTATAAACATTCCTAGTGGAACAGCTCCAATGCCACATGAAGTTAACATAAACGTAACAGAATGACTTTGCGTATCACATGATGAGGTGCTGTCCACAAAAGCTATATCCTTAGAAAAAGCTAAGGTATGTGCTCTTTGCATAATAGGAGTAACAGCTAATATTGCAAATGGATTTTCACTAAACTTTACAATATGTCCATTATTTGTATAATCATTTAACTTTTCTTCCAGTTTCTAAAATAAAAATCTTAAATTTGAAATGGTCTAATAAACAATAGGATTTGTTAATTTAATCTAAATGTTAATTTAATTTAATTTAAAAATATAGTTATGTACTTGTAAGACACCATGTTCAGTAGATGATCCTAAGTTATTTTGCTTCCAATTATCATACCAATGACGAATAGTCCTATACTTAGGGCTAATTGAAGCATTTGCCAACTGTTCAGAATTCATACCAAACTCTAATTCTATTTTTGTTTCATGTATACTTAAAGACTCTGATAAACCTATCAATTAGGTAAATATATTGTTGTTAGGGTTTTACTAATAAGTAATAACTAATTCTTACCTAAACCATCATTGAAGTATTTTTCAAATTGTAACCTTACTTCATTGTTAGCTTTTAAGAATGAGAGTGCCTCAGCAGAAGAAATTGTATGATTATGTTCATTGATAAATATTATTATTGCTGGAAAGCCATCCTATTTATATAATAGTTAAAGAATTTAGATTTCTAATAAGTGTATAGGTTTTTATTGAAAGTAATTTTATGTAACAATGAATGTTACATTTATGTTGGTAAATTGTTTAATTTTTTGTCAGTGTCAGTCGTCAGAGTATAAGTATATAAAAATATACATAAATTATAATTAATAAAATCAAATGTTGTAAGCACATAGGTTAGGCTTGTTATAACATACACTTACTTTTATATATTTGTCTTTTTTGCAAGTATCTTTTGTTGTTAATTTAATTTTTACATCAATTCGAGCTTGACATTCTGTATTTTTTGACTTACCTCTCTTGTTGCTTTTACTATTTACTTTATTAAAACCACTATGATGACACATATAAACTTTTCTAAAATTAAAGTATTTACAAATTTTAAATGTTATTTTATGTTTCAATAACAATTATAACAAAAAATATGCACAACACAAACTGAGTAATAACTACTTACAATGTTTCAAAAAATAAGTAAGTCTATAATTGACACAATTATTGCCTCAAACATCAAAACAATAACCCCGGATATTTACGTGCTATTTTAATATCATTACCTGAATGTACAATATTAAATGCAATGAAAATGTTGGGAACCGAAGAACATAGGCGACCAACGAATCGAGAAAACAATAATAATTATGTAAATCAGATAACGAACATAGAAGTCATCGACAACCCGATAACGAGAATAAGGATGAGTCAACGGGAAGTTGAAATATTTAATCAGCTATTAAAAGAATATCAGCACATTTTTTCAGACAACCCAGGGTTAATTAGAAAATATGAGTGTCGAATTATACTGAACCCAGGCGAACCGATATACCAGCGACCATACCCGATACCAATATCCAAGCTGAGCAAAATGGATAAAGAAATACAACGCATGCTTGATTTAGGAATTATTGAAAAATCGGAATCACCATGGTCATCACCAATAGTTGGGGTTGAGAAAAAAGACGGTGATATCAGGTTATGTCTCGACGCCAGGCAGATTAATAAGAGAATAATACCAGATCGAGAATGTCCAATGAATGTGGAGGAAATACTATTGAAATTCCAGGAAGCCAAATATCTTAGTACCATTGACCTAACAGCAGGGTATTGGCAGTTTCAACTTAGAAAAGATTGCCGAGAAGTAACAGCCTTCCTACATAGAGGACGGAATTACCATTTTAAGGTACTTCCTTTTGGATTAGTAAACTCAGTGGCGGAGTTCCAGAAAATATTGGATAAAGTTCTGGGACCGGAAATACTAGAATTCACGGCAACGTATGTCGATGACATACACATAACATCAACGAGCTTCGAAGAACACATGAAACACCTGAAAGCAATGTTTGATAAATTTGAAGAGCATAACGTGACCGTGAATATACATAAGTCACAATTTCTACAGAAAAAATCAATTTCCTTGGTCACATCATCTTGGAGGAAGGCATTGGCATGGATCCAGAAAAAATAAAAACCATTCAAGAATTCCCTGCACCGAGGAACCAAAAACAAGTACGAGCTTTTCTTGGCTTCATTAATTTCTATCGCAAGTACATTAGAGACCTATCTGTCCTAACAGAAAAACTTAGTCAGCTCACAAAAAAGGATAAGATATGGACATGGGGACAAGAGCAGCAGAGTACATTTGATAAGATTAAACAATGGTTCCTCGAAGATATTATTATTAAATATCCGGATTTCGATAAACCATTTTATATGGCAACCGATGCATCTAACACACACATTGGAGCCGAATTATATCAGATTAATGAGGAGGGACAACATAGAACTATTGGATTTATAAGTAGGACACTACAGGAGGCCGAACGGAGATACTATACAACCGAGCGAGAACTGTTAGCTATAGTTTTCGGGTGCAAAAAGTATCGGAACCACATTCTGGGACATACCACATACTTGTTAACCGACCACCAGGCACTAACCTTTTTGAATTCATGCAGACTATTAAATGCCAGATTAATGCGGTGGTCAATACAAATCCAAGAATTCAGTCTAAATATACAGCACATCGCCGGGAAAGACAAAATCGGAGCAGATACATTGACACGGTACACGCAAACTGTAGAAAACCAAGTACTCATAAATCAACAGATTTTTATTAATCAACTACTTATGGACCAGTACAGCAATGGATTTATACAAAAACTACAACAATTACCTCAATTGCAACAGGAAGATCAAAAGATACAGAAGATCATGCTGCGTCTCATTAAAGAACCGACATTACCATATAAAATTCATCAACAGTTACTGTTTTATATAGATCGACATGGAAAAAGCAGACTAATGATACCTGATCAATTAGCGGAACCATTAATAATGGAAGCACATGAAAGATATGGTCACAGTGGTGCCACAAAAATATATCAACTTCTCAAATTAGATTGTCAACTAGATCATATGTATAAGACGATTAAACGCATCACACAGTCATGTGATATATGTCAGAAGAGCAAAATATTCAATCAATTGATAAGGGGACCCTTCATTGCCAACATTCCTACAGAACCGAGAGAACTAGTATCACTCGATCTAATAGGTCCATTACCCACGGGTCAACTTGGCGCGAAGTATATACTAGTCATGATCGATGTCTTCTCTAAATACGTACAAGTGTACCCATTAAGAAAAGCAAATGCTGAAACTATATTGAAAAGGGTAGAAAAACAATATATACAACAGTGTGGCACCTTCCTGAAAATTCTGACAGATAATGGAACGCAATTCCATAGCCGAAAATGGATAAAGGGCATGCAGAATCTTGGAATTAAATTTATAAGAACCACTACATATCATCCTGAAGGGAATCCTGTGGAGAGGGCGAACCGAGAAATTGGGAGGATGTTACGAACATATTGTCACCAGAAACACACCAATTGGGTCAAGTATCTAAAAAAGATTGAATTTTGGATAAATAATACAACACACACGACCACCGGGTAAACTCCACAGGAGTTGATGGGACAACCTAGGCAGACGTTAACAATAGGAAAGTTAATCGAATTCCCAACAAAAACAGCGGATGAAGATTGAAGAAACGGAAGTCATAATTCAAATTGCTAGGGGACGAATGCAAAAGGCAGCAAGACAACGCATTAAACACCTAGACCAAGGAAAGAAGTTTCTAAAGTATCGTGAGGGCCAACAAGTGTTAATTAAGGAACACAGATTGTCATCAGCAGAAGACAAGGAAATAAGAAAACTATTTTTATTGTATTGAGGGCCGTACCATGTCAAAAAAGTGCGTGACAATAATACTATAGTTGTGCAAGAGGGAGATGACTTAATCACCTACAATGTGAAGAACGTCAAACCTTATATAAGCAATGATAAAAAAAAAAAATATAAGAAATGATAATTAAATATTTTATGTAATGCATACTAACAAAACAATTTTTAAACAATTAATGTGGAGGGTAATCTGTGTTGGTGAAAGATATATTATGAAAAAAAAAAAAAATCTATGTTTATATAAATAAGTAATTTTGTAAATAGTTAGGATGGCCAAGCATCGGCAAGTAATCCAAGAATTCTTCGGTAATGAGCATTATAGCGAAGACGAAGAAATTATAAAAGAACACCGAGAACTACCAAAAAGAGTTATCGAGACATTTGGAAGCGACAGCGAGCCAGAGGAAGACATCGCACAGTGGGAGGACACTAGCATTAGTGATGACAGCGACAACCATGAGACCGAAGACGTTACTGATGCAGTGGAACTTATGTGTAGTGATATCAGTAGCGATGAAGAACAGACAACATTCAAAATAGGGCGAATAGATGCCGAAAGGACTGAATTTGGCAGTCGTGAATATGCCAAAGAGATTGCTAAGTTCCAAAGACAGATATCCGCGAGAATTAACAAGAGGAGATATAATGATGAAGTAAACCAATATGGCATGGATATTATTCAACAAGCCGATGAAGTATTAAGACACAAGAGTCTGGTAGAAGCAACCATCGATTCGATACAAAGAAATCCAACAAAGGTGGGAATCGAGACTGAACCAATAACGCAAAGTAATCAATTAGAGCAAGTACCGAAACTATCTCGAGCGGAGCGAAGGGCCGCCAAAAGAAGGGCCTGGTACAGAAAGAAGAAGGAGAGAACGTACTGATATGTAAATAAAACAACTGTAAATAATATTAATGTAAATAGTTTTCTTTATATGCACTTTTCTAATGGAAAAGGTTATATAAAAAAAAGGGGACAATGTAACGAATACGAAATATCTCATAGTATTACTAACGACGCGCCATCCAACGACTAATTGGTGTACCAAAGTGCTACACTAGTCATCGCTAGCAGTCAATAGAGCGCGCCGTATCGTCCCAACAGTTTACAAGCCTACACGGAATACATGACAATATGCAACTTTTACTATTGAATCTACACGCTCGGGAAACCAACCAAGTATATACAGGGTGTTCCAAATTTCATGTGACAGCAGATTTCACCATGATATATTTAAATTAGGGGAAAATTATTAAAATGTAATAAGAGAAGACCACCTTTAATGTAAATTCAATTTTAATGCTCACATGCTTTTTCAGACTTTTAACTTTTACAACAAGAACTTTTATAACCTCAAAAGGTAAAAACACAATATTAAAAAAAAAAAAATAAATAAATAAATACAACAATAATAGTAATAATAATAATAATCAATAGTTGATACATGATATATGATAATAATATAATGTTGATAACATAATTAAATAATTATTGAATTGCTGTTTCAACACTCCCACTCAATTCATAATTAGTTTGACAAGATGATTGAATTTATTGACTGGTAATCCTTTTGTCAGAATGTCTGCTTGTTGATTTTCTGATGTAATGTATCTTAGTATAACAACACCTTCCTCAACCTTTTCTCGGATGAAGTGATGGCGAATATCTATGTGTTTTGTTCGACGATGATGGCTTGGATTTTGTGATAGTTGTATACAGCTCTGATTATCTTCGTATAATGTTATTGGTTCAGATAATTCAACTCCAATATCTTTTAATATATTCTTTAACCATATTGCCTCGCAAGTAGCATAGCTGGCCGCCATATATTCAGCTTCAGTAGTTGAGAGTGCAATTGTTGGTTGACGGTTGGTTGACCAAGAAATTATTGATCCATACATTTTAAATATATATCCTGTCACAGATTTTCTATCTTCATGATTAGCCCAATCTGCGTCAACATAGCCTTCAAGTATTGTTGTAATACTTTGTTTTCTATAAATTATTGAATAATCCAATGTTCCTTTAATATATCTAAGAACACCCTTTAGATGCACCCAATGAACTTCTTGGGGTTTACTTTGGAAATGGCTAAAATAGTTTAAACAGTAGCTTAGATCTGGTCGTGTGGCTAACATAGCATACATAAGACATCCTATGAGCTGTCTATATGGCTGACTACAAGATGTCGTTGTAAGTGTGTTAATTGATAAATCAAGTTTGGTCTCAATTGGAGTAGATCTTGGTTTGCAATCTGACATGTTGAAACGCTGAAGAACATTTTTAAGATACTGACCTTGACTTATCTTAAGTTCTGCTTTATCCACATTATGTTCAATTTTAATTCCTAAGTAGTAATTTAGAATACCGCAATCTTCAATTTCAAACTCTTCTTTTAATTGACACTTGAGTTCATTAATTCTCTTAATGCTCCCACTAGCGAGAATGATGTCATCAACATATAGTAGCAAGTGTACTAAATCTTCTTGACCATTAAAATCTAAAGTGTATAAACAATGATCTGTGTTACTTCTAGCGAAACCAATTTTTGTTAGAAATGTGTGAAATCTATAGTTCCAACACTTTGATGCTTGCTTTAAACCATACAATGACTTGTGAAGTCGACACACCAGATTATTATTTTCACTAAAACCACAAGGTTGTTCAATGTATACTTCTTCATTCACAACTCCATGTAGAAAAGCTGTTTTAACATCTAACTGGTAAAGATGCCAACTTCTTTGAACTGCTAAAACTAACAGACACCTAAATGTAGTGAGTTTTGCTACTGGAGAATAGGTTTCTGTATAATCCAGTCCTTCTTGTTGTGAAAAACCTCTGGCAACAAGTCTGGCCTTATATTTGATTATTTGTCCTTCACCGTTCTTCTTAATTTTGAAAATCCATTTTGTACTAATTATATTTCTATTTGGTGGTTTTTTAACAAGTGTCCATGTTTTATTTTTGTGTAAAGATTCTATTTCTGATTTCATTGCTAGATTCCACTCCTTCTTGTTTGGATGACTTTGAGCTTCATCATATGTTGTTGGTACATTGTCTATTATAGTTTCAGCTGATAAAGCCGTTGCCAAATAGGATGTATCATAATCTTGCAAGTAATTTGGTGCTCTAATGGTCCTTTGTGGTCTAATATCCTGCTCTTCATTTTTTTTATCATTTTGTTCCTTTTCTTGCTCTATGCAACTATGTGTTTTGATGTCCTCGGTGTTATCCTCGTTTGGGTTGTCTTCGAAACTTTCTTTATCTGGATAATAGGCGACAATATCTTTTGAAATTATTTTTTGATCTTTAATATTTTCTTCAAAAATAATGTCTCTACCTGTTATGATTTTTTTTGTTTCTTGACACCAAAGACGATAGCCGTGTGTTGTATATCCAATCATTGTGTACTGTTTAGACTTACTATCAAACTTTGTTCTTATTTGGTTTGGCAAATGCAGATGTGCAATAGAACCAAAAACTCTTAAATTTGAAATGTTTGGCCTCCTTTTAAACCAAAGCTCAGCTGGAGTTTTATTGAATATTGAGTTGCTAGGTGAACGGTTGATGAGGTATGTTGCTGTCAAGACAGCTTCTCCCCACATTTCTTTGCCAAGAGAACTCTGAAGTAATAGTGCACGGCCTTTTTCAATTAATGTCCTGTTCATACGTTCTGCATGACCATTTTGTTCTGGTGTATATGGTATGGTTAACTCGGTTTGGATTCCCTTTTGAACACAAAATTCTTTGATATTATTTGAAGTATTTTCCCCACTATTATCACATCGTAGTCTAGAAACTTTTGTACCAAATTGAGCTTCCACCATAGCAATATACTCTTTAAATACTTCAAACGTTTCACTTTTATTAGTAAGTAGATAAACAACTGTAAAATGGGTAAAATCATCTATAAATGTAATGAAATATTTTTTACCATTCCATGTAGGTGGGTTTATTGGTCCACAAATGTCACTGTGAATTAATTCTATGGGTCTACTAGCTCTAGTTCGTTCTCCTTTAAATGGTAAACGAGACTGTTTAGCTTCTACACAAATTCGACAAAACATTCCATCAATAGGCTTACTTAATTTCAGCCCATCAACCATTAAACTCAGTCGATTTGTATATTGATGGTTCATATGACCTAATCGGTAGTGCCATAAATCATAATTACTTTCCTTTTCAGATGAATATGCATTTGATTTAATTACATTAAAAACAACTTCATATAATGTACCTTTTCTTATGCCTTCAGCTACTTGACCATTCTTATTATGAATCTCTGCTTTTCCATTATTTAATACAATCGACAAACCGTTTTGCTCAATTTTCCCGGCTGACAATAAATTTTTTCTTAAATGCGGAACATATAATACATTTTTAATTACACACCTTACAGATTTACCATTTAGCGTTTGAGATACATTTATTTCACCTACTTTGAAAGCTTTTAAGCTTTCTCCGCTCTTGGCCACGCCGATTGTTATCGGGGAATTCAGTTCACTTGAAACACTAAAATAACTTTCATCATTAATCAAATGATCAGATGCACCAGAGTCTAAGAACCGTGACATATTTAAATGATTATCAACAACATGATCATGTGGAGAGACCATAAAAGCTATAAAATCATTTTCTTCAGTCATATTGGCTGACTTATCTGTATTTTCTTGTTGTCGTTTCCACTTCCAACAATCTTGCTTCTTATGCCCTGGTTTATGACAAAAATTACATTTAAAAGGAAAACGATTTGTGGATGTGCCAAAAGCAGTTTTAACACTTGAGTTATCCTTTCCTGTTGAACAGTCTGATCTTGAATTTCTTTTAATTTCTTCATCTAAAAGCCTCGATTTCACAAATTCTAGTGTTATTTTATCAGATGACAAAGTTTCAATTGCTGTGATCACCATGTTGAATGAATCAGGTAACGTTAAAAGGAGCATGCATGCAATTAGATCATCATCTAATTTTCCACCAGATAGTCTAACTTGTCTAAGTAAATCATCAAACTGACTCAGATGAGTTTCCATTGATTCATTATCATCAAATTTCATTGTAATCAATTTTTTTAATAAATATAAACGACTAGATGTACCTTTTCGTTCGAATGTAGTTTTTAATTTGTTCCAGATCTCCTTTGCTGATTCTCCTCGAACATACTCAACATGAGTGTCAGCGGTACATTGTATTATCAAGTCTGTAGCTTTCGCATCCCTCTTGTCAAACGCAACTTGCTCTTCGGCTTTTACTGGGCGGGTGGCACTAAGAACATCTAGCACCCCATTTGCCCTTAACAATGATTCTACACGAAATTGCCAAGTTGGAAAATTCGTTCCTTCAAATGGTGTTATATTGAATCTGTCTTCCCTTCGTGACATATTGAATATATTATAAAAGAAACTGACAAAAAAAATATTTACTCTGTAAAACTTTTCTTAGGAGTTTATTTTGTGCCTGGGCCCATAACCTATTAAAATGTAATAAGAGAAGACCACCTTTAATGTAAATTCAATTTTAATGCTCACATGCTTTTTCAGACTTTTAACTTTTACAACAAGAACTTTTATAACCTCAAAAGGTAAAAACACAATATTAAAAAAAAAAATAAATAAATAAATAAATACAACAATAATAGTAATAATAATAATAATCAATAGTTGATACATGATATATAATAATAATATAATGTTGATAACATAATTAAATAATTATTGAATTGCTGTTTCAACAATAACTACTCATAAGTATAGATTATAAGCAATACTCATTTTTAAGCATCAACTATGAATATGCCTTCATTATTTAAGTTACAATTTTATTAAACATGATTATAATTTAACGATTTATTATTATAAATACAGAATAACAAATAATTTTGTTTTTAGAATGACCAAGTGATTTGCAATTTAATAATATTAAATACCTACACAAAAGGCTAATATTTTAATTATACTAATATATAGACTATTCGGCAATTGTACTATAATAGTAGGAAACAAATACAAGAGAGGCCTACTGAAAAAAGATTAACCGAAGCACAAAAAATTAGGGACATTAAAAACAACTTGCGGGGAACCATGCTCCCGTTCATTAACCACAAATCTTAATGCCAAACCAACACTGAGACCTCGACTGAGACTGATTAATATAAAATTTTAAAATATTATAATTAGTATTTAAAATATGGTATAATATATTACTTATACTTACCAGTTGATGACAGTTATAAATATTTAAATTAAAAGTATTAAACACTTGCCGAAAACCGAAAACTGAAAACGCGACCCGAAAACTGAAGGACGTAGTATAAATATCTATTAAGTCGAGTGCGTCGTAACGGAAAGTCGGAAACACGGAGACACGGAGTGGCCGTCGGCGCGTAAAAGACAGAAGCCTGGAACTGGAAGTGTAATGAACGTGGGGCGCGCGCACTATCATGCGAAGTCGCGACGAAAATTCACAGATAAGGCAGATAAGAATGGATTTTTCCCTTTTCCAACTATTTTGAAATAATCTTATCTCGACCCACGGCCATATAATATGTACACCATATATACTATACCAATGGCTACAACAGTGGGTAAGAGCCACGGGTCGCGGGAGTCAACGCACATTTTTCGTGCACACGTCTATAATCATGAACAAGCACAAGGAGTAAGGACAGTCTTGTACTATATATATAGCATTTCGAGCGGCGTGCAAACATATCGCAGTGATGTAGGAATTAGGATGTCTTGACGACAAAATACTTAGGTACACTATTTATCGTATAGTTTAACGGAGTTGTTAGAATGATTGATATTAAATGGTTTTAATATAAAACAGTTTAAAAAAGAATAAAAACTAAAAATTATTTTAAGATAGATATACTAGCAGGCAGTATCCTGTAGCACTGTAACAAAAAAAATAAATAACTATTCATAAATTAAATTTTCACCCAATTATGATTATATATAATATAATTATCATTTTTTATACACCATACAATGTTGATTCATTTAGATAGGTGCTCTTTATTATTCATCATATTATGCTTAATAGAAATATAATTAAATTTTTATTAGTTTTTTTTTAATTACTGCGATATCCATAAAAATGTTTTCACTCAATCATATATTATTAATTATTATTATTATATATATTGCTTTCTATAAGGTACATATTATGATATTATATTACTATTATTATTAGGTACTGCGCGTGTACTGACTATATATAATTAAGTAAAGTTCTTTACATTTTTTTTCCTAATTATAATTTAAATATTATAAATTTAACTAGTTATAAACGTACATACATTTTCTAAATATAACGTTATATTACATTGAGAACACAAAGTTAGCATAATATTATTGTGGTTTTTTAAATTCAATATTACAAATAAAATTGAAAGAGAACATTCCGAAGATGTTTAAAACTTAAAATTATTTTTTTCAAACTGGTATAATATTATTAGAACGGTAAGGTTATAATATTCATTATTTAATAAAGTTCTAAAGTTATTATAATATTGATGTTACCGAATTAATGTCTGGGGTGTGAACATAATTATAAAGCAATTATTGATAATCTACAAACCCGATGTAAACGTGTAAGAATAACTGATAACTTAAGCTATTCCGTTAATGTGAAACAGTCTTCAATCATATTACATTCTAATGAAAATTATATAACTTTATCACATGTTGATTTGCAAAGACTGAATCAGCTTGGAGCTTGTATCGATCTCTATATAATCGAGAAGCAGAAAAAATTACCATGTTACCAGAAGACTTTTGACACAGCATATTCAATATGCATTAATTATGGCAGATATTAACGGGTTACCCTCTTCTTGTCGACGGAATGAATTTACAGACTCATATTATATTCAGAATTATAACTTAAGTTATATTAATATAGAAACTGATGATATTTCTTTTCTGTATGAATTATTACAATATCATTATAATTCATTATCAAATATGATATTACAAGAGTTAGAGTAAGTTAAATCAGCTATTAACCTGTAATTTATTCAGTTATATTTTTACACATTAAATCATATACACTACTTTTGTATCGCTTTTAAAAAAATAAATGAATGCTTAGTTAATATAATATATATATATTTTTTTTTTATTTTCATTTTCAACAACCATTACAAACAGATTTATTATGATTTTGAATTTTTAATACATCCTATTCTCTTTTTTGGATCAGACATGAACCGTGTAAATATTGTTTGTATGATGTTTGATAAATCGTTTGCAACCCCTTGATCCTTTGGTAAATCAGTTATAGCTATTTTTACACTGCACTCGGCTTCTTTCCATCTATAACATTTTTTTTTATCTCATAACAATATTATTCAAATTTAATAATAATTTCTTTTAAATGACAAGTATTATACATTACAAATATATATATATCTGTATACATTAGTATATTATAAGAACCTTTTAAATATTGAATACATCAATCAATGTGTTACGTTTCACAATAACTGTATTAATAAGATTTATGATACACATAATTAACAGTTGTATTTGGACAATAATTATATTACAAATTGTATAACTACATTACATAAGAAAGAACGAACATGTTGCTATCGAATAGAACAGAAAGACATTGAGTTGGAATGTAACAATTTTATATTTTAGGTTACCTACTGGCATAGCAGTGTGACCATACATAACACCCTTACACTTAAGTTTTGATTAAATACAAATGTAATAACAAATAATATAATAATTTTAACATAATAAATAATATAATAATTTTAACATAATAAATAATATAATATGAATAATTTACATTACACAAACTAATTAATAATATAGAAAATCTTTTTTTAAGTTAGGCTTACGCTGTCTTTTATAATTAATAACATTTTTTTCTTCACCTATTACATTTTTTGTGACTAAATTTTTAACAATTTTTTCTTTAAGGTTTTCATTCTCATCACTCTCACCATTTATACTAATTGGTCCTAGGATTCTTTTTCTTATATGTCTACTTGTTCTTCTAAACTCTTTTTTACACAAATCAATCAACCAATAAGACCTAGGTGCATTAGCTTTCTTAATAATTTTTTCTGGTACCCACACATTATCTTTTAAGAATAATATATCCTCTTGTGGTATAAATTCGTTACACTTTTTTGTATGCCTATTATAGTAATACTTTTGTACAGTTTTTCTTATTTTTAAACTATTTTTTACTTTATTGGAATTAATGTATTTTGGACTCAAAAGACTTTTTAAAATGGGCAATTTTTCCTTAAGTTTTTTAGACATTAACAGTTCTGCTGGAGAAAAACCAACACGTTCAATACTAGTGTTTCTATATTCCAACAGTGAAATATATGGAGATTGCTTACTCTCAACACTCTTTTTTAAAATCTTCTTACAAATCCCCACAAATTTTTCAGCTAAGCCGTTTGACTACTTGTAATCACTTCAAAGTTCCAGGCTTTTCCAAAGTTCCTAAATTCGATACTATTAAATGGTACATTGTCAGCTACTACTATATCAGGACTACCAAATCTAGCAAAAATAGACATAAATTTAGAAATTATTTCACTAGCTGACTTATTAGAGATATGTAACAACTCTATCCAGTTAGAATAATAATCAACAACTACCAAATAATACTTATGATCAAACTCTAATATATCCGCTCCTAACCTTTCCCATGATCTGTTTGGTACAGGATGAGATAGTAAAGGTTCCTTAGGTTTAGCATTTTGTAGCTTAGCACAAACAGTACATGACTGAACTAATTTCTCTATGTCTTTATCCATACCACGCCAATACAGTGACTCTCTTGCTCTGGACTTACACTTGACTATTCCCCAGTGTCCTTCATGTATTATTTTTAACATTGGATCTTTCAATACCTCAGGCACAACAACTTTCTTATTCAAAAATACTAGTCCGTCTACTATCATTAGATCATCTTTAAAGTTCCAATAAAATTGTATGTTGTGTGGAACTTTATTTTTAGTCATTGGCCAACCAGTGTTGCACAATTTGATAAGGGTACTTAGTTCATTATCTTTTTCTGTTTCTGTTTTAAATAAATTCTGTTTCTCTTTCGACATAGCTAGACTTTCTATTAACTCAAGAACCACTAACTCTATTTCAGGATCATTATCACCTTCTGTACTTAAAAAATCTCTTGATAATGTATCTGCAATGTACATCTCTCTACCGGGTGTATACACAATACTTAAATCATACTTTAGCAGTCGCATTCTTAATCTTTGCAGTCTCATAGTTACCTTATGCAAATCTTTTTTGAAAATAGACTCCAGTGGTTTATGGTCAGATTGTACAACTACTTTTCTGCCATAAATAAATGTATGAAATTTGTCACACGCGAATGATATGGCTAGCATTTCTTTCTCTATTTGGGCATATTGTTTCTCAGCATTATTTAAACTACGAGATGCATACGACACTACATGCCCATCTTGTATTAATGCAGAACCCAGCCCATCTCGAGAAGCATCTGTCTGTATTATGATAGGCTTTTTGTTATCAAAGGTTTTAAGAATCGGTGATGTTGATAACAATTTTTTAAGCTTATCGACGGACTGTAAGTGTTGACTTTGCAACTTAAATTCAACATTATTTTGTGTAAGTTGTCTTAAAGGTGCAGTTATTTTACTTAGGTTGGGTATAAATTTTCCAACATATTTTACTAATCCTAACAATCTCAACAGCTCTTTTTTCGTTTTTGGATAACTTAATTTTACTACTGCTTCTATATATTTCTTATCTGGCCTCACACCCTCATGCGAAATTTCATGTCCAACATAACTTACTGTATTTTGCTTGAATTGAAACTTTTCCTTATTAAATTTTATATTTAATTCTCTAGTTCTGTTTAACACTCTAACAAGGGCTCTATCATGTTCTAGTTCTGTTGCTCCTGATATAATAAGATCATCAAAATAACAAAGCACTCCATCAATATCTCCAAAAGCCTCACTTGTCTTACGCTGGAAAACTTCAGGTGCAGACGAAATTCCAAAAGGTAATCTCATAAAACAATAACGACCAAATGGTGTAGTAAACGTACACACTTTTGAACTATCCTCATCTAATTTCACGTGCCAGAAACCATCTTTCGTGGGCTGAGAGTAAAAAGGTTCTATGTTTTTTTTTCGAAATTGACTTTTTCAAATATTTCTTACAAGTATTCAATGGCGCATGTTTTGAGCTAGAAATTAGTTTGATACGAGTAATAATGAATGAGATACACAAAGCAAAAAGGTTCTATGTCTTTAAAATTAACATATTCGTTATTTTCGAATGTATTAGATAGAACCTTTTTACTCCATAACTTTTTTTGAGGATAAAATGGTTCTATATTGAATTACAAAAACATTATTAAGAGTAAAAGAGTACTATCATTACCAATAGCACAATAATATCAATATGTCGATACAATAATTATTGTGTTGTGGTCAAAACAAATGTTTCCCATCCCGCCAATCGGATATAATAATATGATATTATAATATTGTTATCAGCTTATGTGACTGTTATTGAATACAATTTATAAATAGATTGTTTTCTGGGTAGTGTTTTGAGTGTTTTAACTTAATTTTTGTTTAAATCTAATTTCCCATGACGTAGTGAAAATATATTATAAATTAAAATAGAATTAATTGAAATACCTAACTAAAATGAATTTGAGGAACAGGACTCTACAAATGTCTTTCATGTCTAGAATGGCTAGTCAACAAAATTATGACAAACAATTGTCTGTTGATTCTAAATCAACTGATGAAACCATGTATTGTTATGATTCTGATGCTGACAAAGAGTATAAGCCTTACATTGAGAAAAAAATGTCAAATGGGTAAGTACCTATTATGTCCTATAAAATATATATTATTATATTGTATAGGTAGGTACCTATTTAGGTATAATAATCTTGTTGCCAATTAATTAGAATTTTTGTGTACTTATACTACAGCACTTTTTTTCTTTAACATAAATACATCATTATAAACAATAAAAGTTATCTCATTCCATTAATATTCAATTTAGAGCCAGTTAGAATTACATACTTAATTCATTCGAACAAATATTTAAATAACATACTATGATGAAAGGTACCTATTTGGAAACAATTTTAAGTGTATTGTAGTTGTATTGTTGTTCAAATATATTAATATATTACTAATTTATTTTGGCAATGATGGTAATTATAGCATATTATAGAACACGAGTTAGGTACATACTTTAATATTATTATGTAGATTACTTACCTAGTTATTTTTATTTTAGAAAAAGTTACTCAAATACGAGTGATTCAAATGATACTAAAGTTCACAATTGGCTCAATAATTATTGTAATGAAACACCACAATGTAAAAAAGACAATATTTGTCGGAGGTAAGAAGGATGTTATTAAAGAAAAAATAATATTTTAATTTATTTTAATATAGAATATTCTATATTAACACACTTATTCAATTTATTAAATTTGAGTTATAACAGTTGAATTTAAGTTTAATTAAAAATATTTATGTTCTAATTTGTTAGGCTTTTTATTTCAAACAAAAGTAAAGATTTTGCTGAGAATATTAATATTCTGGATATCACCTCAAATTGTTATAATGGTAAACAAGATTTATTACAGAGTAGTATTTCAGACATTTTAAATATAGTTGATGTAGATGCCAATGTTGAAAATGATCATAGAGAACTGCTTGAAAAACAGAGGTAGTTATTTTTTTTATACATATTTATAATATATATATATATATATATAATACAATAGCTTGAGAGAATCCGGAGCTTTTTAGGGCTCCGTAAACCACCCACGACGAAAGGGGAACACTTTCGCCGTGACCTGTGAGCCGCACCGCGTGATGACCCGAGGGCCAAGTCGGTGGAACTCACAGGTTTTTACACGCAGGGGCTGGTGAAAGCCCAAGATTTATTTTAGGGGAAAAAGTATAATAAATAATAAGAATAATTTGTTTTGTAGTTTGAGAATAATAATATTTGGCAATTTGAAACATTCATAATAATAAAGATGGCATTTACAATTGAATAATGATAATTTTGGCCTGCCACATGGCATTTACACTTTACAGTAAAGTAATGATAATTTTGTTTGTCGCATGCTTTTCCGGCCCACGGGAGGCGACACACCGTATCACTCACGGCGTGTCCTCGCAGGGTTACCAGGAAAGCGTGCCGGGCTTGTTGAAGCCGTAACACAAGGGGAAACATGTTGAGGGGCCCGCGTCTTGCGACGCTTCCTCTGGCGCACAGATTATACGAACGTAAATTTCGTATAATCTGTGGCCTACGTGCTGGTAAAGGGGGGACAGGGGAAATAAAACTTTTGTTACGATTTTGACGGTGCTGCATGGTCGATGTGGTCTGGATCAGCTTCAGGCCGCCGCCCGGGCCCTCGTGGTTTCCTTAGCCCATCATGTTGGTTGTCGGCAAGTTTTCAAACAATGATGGCAGCTATTCGGTGATTGGTGAAATTGGTTTGTGACGGCGATGGATTGGCCGCGTGGTCGATGTGTCGGTCGTTGTCGTACGGACATCAAAAAAAAAAAACGGACTAGGCCGGTGTAGAGCCGTGAACCAGGCAGGTGGAGAGCCGTGAACCAGGCAGGTGGAGAGCCGTGAAAAAGAATGAATTGTAATAGAGGCCCGGCGGCGGAGCTTTTGTAATGTTGGTGGGGCAGGTCAGTGTCGTCTCATGGTGGGACTTTACAATAGTCGGGGAGTTTCATAGTTTGTTACGCCGGTGCGGTGCCACCGGACGCGACCAAAGCGCTGGAGGTGACGGGCGGCGGGCAACCGCGGCACGTCGACGACGAACCCTGCATGACGAAGGGGGGAACGGGGAACATTTATTGCAGAACACTGCGGTCATTTCTGCATTAGCGCGCGATAATTATAGCAATATACAGATAAGGTATGTTTATTGACAGTAATACGGGTATGGGTATATTGGTATTGATAATAATAATATAATGCAATCATAAGGAATAATAATAATGAAAAACGATACGCTCAGGGGAACGATATAATAATAATAATAAAAGCCTAAAATTCTGTGACGTTACAAGCTATTAAACTATTTTATTATTTATTTTATACACTCTAAGGATCTGTGTAACTCTAGTTGAGGATGAATCGAATATGAACATAGATTTTGCTGAAAATATGAATATTCTGGATATCACCTCAAATTGTAATAATGGTAAACTAGATTTATTTCAAAGTAGTGTTTCAGACATTTTAAATATAGTTGATGTAGATGCCAATGTTGAAAATGACCATAGAGAACTGCTTGAAAAACAGAGGTAGTTATTTTTTTTTATACATATTTTTAATTTATATATATAATACAATAGCTATTAAACTATTTTATTATTTATTTTATACAATTTAAGGATCTGTGTAACTCTAGTTGAGGATGAATCGAATATGAACATAGATTTTGCTGAGGATGTGAATATTCTAGATGTCTCCTCAAATTTTAATGATGGCAATCAAAATGTATTTCAAACTAATGTTTCAGACATTTTAAATCTAGATAATAATGCTGAAAATTATGATAGAGAACTGCATAACAAAGCAAGGTATTTAATTATTTTTTAATTGCAGCTTTAAATTTTTATATTTATAATTAGTCATTTATAGCATAAAAACTAAATAGAAAGTATAATTTTTATTTTTTTCAGGCTTGTAGTTTATACTGATTCATCAACTGAAGAATCGGAAACCGAAAAGTCACCTTTAAAATTGAATAAAAAAACGAGAAAACGTCAAAAACACCCTTTAACATGGAAGAAAAATATTACCAAACAGTTGGTCAATAGTGGTAATGAGCATGTATCGACAAATGGAAAAAATATTAAAGCAAAAGAAATTAACATTGAAAATATATGTAAGGAAAATTGCACTTTTAAGTGTAGCCTTAATTTTTCTATCTCCAATATTAAAGACATACATAGTCTTTACTATTCATTAAGTAGGAAGGATAAATTAAGTTATTTAATTAACTATTCAGAAAGAGTCGAGTGTTTTAAGTCTAAAAAGAATAGATATTCTTTTCGATAAATGTTTATAATATGACTGCTCATGTAAATGTCTCTTCTGGAGTGTATTGTGCGATATGGAACGAGGCTTTGGTTGGACGCTCTGGCAATGATCTAGCTAGTGCTGTTATTTTTATCTTAACTAAAATTGTTGAAGACATAGATAATATAGAACATATCATAACCTGGTCTGACAGTTGTGTACCCCAAAATAGAAATTCCATTATATCCACTGATATGATCAATTTTTTATTGAATAATCCAAAAATAAAAACAATAACTATGAAATATTCTATTCCAGGCCATTCTTGTATACAAGAAGTAGATAATGCACACTCTCAGATTGAAAAAAAAATAAAAAATTTAGAAATTTGGTCCCCACTTGGGTTCATTAGAGCATTATTAACAGTTAATAAAAAAAAACCCTTTAAAATTTTACAGTTAAATGAGAATACTTTTAAAAATTACCACTTAACATCCAAACAATTTAAGTTTAACCTTATTCCTTTCAATTCTGTAGTTCAACTTCAATTTTAAAATATAAATATAAATATAGTTAAGTATAAAACATTACATGGTGTAGATGATTTTATTCAAATTAACTTATGTTCCAACTCAACTCCAAATTTTATTCAATCTTTAAAAAATATAATCTTAGCTGTGTCAACTAAAAATAATCCAAAAATAACTAAAGAAAAAATTGAAGATGTAGAGTATTTATACAAATTTATGCCCGAAGATGAATGTACATTTTATACTAATTTGTTCCACAGATATAGAGAAACTTTTACATAAAAAATTAACAAATAATAATACATAGCTGAGTATCTTATTAGTTGAAAAAAAAATTGTTTTGAATTTTGATTCTATTATTATTATTTTTATTATATTTTGTTTTTATTTTTATAAATGTATTTAATGTTACATCACAGTATTATACAGTAACATATATTTTATACTAATTTGTTTCGCAGATATAAAGAAACTTATTAATATAATATTGTAACTAATTATTAAGTAAAAAGAATGTTTTGAATTTTGATTCTATTATTATTATTTTTATTATATTTTATTTTTATTTTTATAAATGTATTATTAAATGTATTTAATGTTACATCACAGTATTGTACAGTAACATACGTTATATACTAATTTGTTTCGCATAATATATAAAGAAACTTATTAATATAATATTATAACTAATTATTAAGTAAAAAAAAAATGTTTTGAATTTTGATTCTATTATTATTATTTTTATTTTATTTTATTTTTATGAATTTATTATTAAATGTATTTAATGTTACTTCACAGTATTATACATTTACACAGAATATTTAAATAAAAAGTGATTTAATAATTATTGACGTTTTAGATAAAATTATATTATATTATATTATATTAATATGTTGGCCTGACTGATCAAAATTATGTAATGCACTAAAGGGTAAATAGGTTCTATCTATTAAATAAAAAATATTTAGCAAGTAAAATAGTCCTTTGTATAGAACCTTTTTACTCTAAACTACATTTTTGTTGTTTTATATTTTTAGAGAATTAATTAAAATAGTGAGATGTTATATTTGCATGTTATATTATTATAGACAACATGCTTGATTTTTTGATATCAATTATAAACAATTATCCTTATATGATAAAAAGATATTTGACAACAAACCTTAAAAATGCTCTCCTGAAAAATTAGATATTTTGACATAGAACCTTTTTACTCTCAGCCCACGCTTTGAGATCTAAAACACTAAACAATTTTTTTCCTTCTAAACCTGCTAATATTTCTTCAACGTTTGGGATGGTGCTCTCTCCTTATTGCTTTATTAAGATTTTTTGGATCTAAGCATAATCTAAGTCCTCCTTTAGGTTTTCTAACAATCACTAAGGGACTTACCCACTCAGTTGGTTCATTTATTTTCTTAATAACGTTCCTTTTCTCCAGTGACATAATAGTATCTTTTAACTCAGGAATAATACTAAATGGTACTCTCCTATTTGGACTTATAACTGGAGTTACCTCTTGGTCTAAAGTAATATGATATTTTTTTCCTGTAAACGCACCTAAACCCTCAAAGATATCACTATAGGAATCAATAATCTGCTCTTTATTACTAACTTTATCTTCCAAATTTGTCAGTGTTACTGTATCTATTCTACCAATCAATTTTAATAATCTGCATGCGTCTAATCCTAATATAGGAATAGCATTACTAATATCTACAATTAGAAATTTTATTTTATGTCTCTCACTTTTATTTTTTATAGTACAGTTCAAAACAACTTCTCCTTCTGGTTTTATTCTCTGATCTCCAAAACTTATTAGGACAGTCCTTGTCTTATCTAAATTTTTTAATTTTAACAATTTAGCTGTATGGAGAGGTAAAATATTAGCCTCTGCACCAGTTTCCAATTTGAAATTAACATATAGTTGGATTTCTTTAAAACTAACTATTACATCTTTGAACCATGACTTGTTACTATCACTACTAATTAAAAAGTGAATAAACAAATTATTAGTGTCACATTCACTATCAACTATATGCACATGCTTTTTTTCTTTCCTACAAACAGACGCAAAATGATTTTTGCCTGTACACTTAGCACAAATTTTATTATACGCTGGACACTTCTTTGGGGGATGTGAATAGCCACATTTACTACATTTATTAGTATTATTAAAACTATTACTCGATAGACTTTTACTTTGATAATTTTTTTTCCACTTAAAATGAGCCTTTGTACCTTCCTTTGTTTTGACTGCATCTACTCTCTCGACTGCATTGGTTTTGGACTGACTGCTTTGCCCTTGGATTGCGTTGGCCTGTTGTCGACTCGCTTCTGTAGTTCGACAAAATTCAGCAGCTTTCTCCAATGTAAGGTTAGATTCTCTCAATAGATGTTCTTGTAGTCCGACATCTAACAGCCCCACTATCAATCGATCACGACACATGTTGTTTTTTTCCATAAATTCACATGATGTTGATAATGTCTGTAGTTCTATTATGTATTCTGCGATACTCTGATCCGGCTTCTGCTTAGCGTTGAAGAATATAAATCTCTCGTAGACAATATTCTTACGAGGATTACAATACTTTTCAAATTGTTCTAATACTTCACTCACTTTTGCAGTTGCTGATAAATTGAACGTATTATACAATTCAATGCCTTGATCACCCATTAAGTTTAATAGTATAGCTACTTGTTGCTCGTTGGGCAAAGTGTTTGTGGACGTCGCCAGCACATATAAGTCGTACCTTTGCTTCCATCTTTTCCACACTTCAGATAGGTTACCGCAAAAATTTACTTCTGGAGGTGGCTTAAAAGCTGTTACTCCCATTACTTCAGTGTTTAGATTACTAGTCATTGTTTCCACGTGTTTTGCCTTTTTCCGTTATGACTTTATCTAATATCTATTTGTTCACACCTGACACCATGTTACGTTTCACAATAACTGTATTAATAAGATTTATGAAACACATAATTAACAGTTGTATTTGGACAGTAATTATATTACAAATTGTATAACTACATTACATAAGAAAGAACGAACATGTTGCTATCGAATAGAACAGAAAGACATTGAGTTAGAATGTAACAATTTTATATTTTAGGTTACCTACTGGCATAGCAGTGTGACCATACATAACACAATGAATTATGGCAGATATTAACGGGTTACCCTCTTCTTGTCGACGGAATGAATTTACAGACTCATATATTCAGAATTATAACTTAAGTTATACTAATATAGAAACTGATGATATTTAAAATATTGATATAAATTAATAATGATGTAGGTATATAAAATTATGAATATTATTCTGGAACAAATCAACAAGAAACAATATATTATTGTAGGTTTGCAAATAAGAAATTACGACGGTTTCGTCGGATAATACTTTTGTATTGGCTATAAAAGACCGCTCCACATCAACAGATGTGATAGGGGCATTATTTCTTATTCACTATACAGAAGAATTGTATTCAATTTCTATAAATCCTTGTTGAATTTTTCCTATTAAAATATCTCTGTCAAAAATTACATATATTGTTGTTTTAGACGAAGTAGAATTGATGATGTTAAACGTCATCGAAAATCAATGAAAAACTAAAAATTACGAAAATATGTACTTATTTACCAAATATGTAAAAATATATAAAATAAATTTGGATTTATTTCAATTAGAATGATCTAAATCATACATATTTTTTTATCAGATCTAAAATATCTAATTTTAATAAAAATATGTATTTACAGTTAAATCTGTTCCCTACTTATAACTATTAAAAAATAATTATGTGTTAATAAAGAACTTAATTAAATAAGAACTTTTAAATTTTAACATGCATGGAAACGTTTTTTGTAAAATTCGCTGCAATACTGGAATAGGTACTAAATAATTTTAAATAGTAACGCGTTATAAGTTAAATTATGTCTATTACATTTTTGTTACTTAGAAATAATTCTAATAAAATTACGTAACGTTTTACAAATTAAGTAACGCGTTACTTATTTTACGTTACTACCCAACACTGCAAAACATGTATGTTATAGACACCAATAATAAAAGAAATAACTCAATGAAATAACTCATAGGATTTATTAACGCATTAACTCTTAAGACACAGGCAATTTAACTGAATATCCGGGAACGCACTCAACGACAATCCACCCGAGTCGATCGCACAACACAGACTGACTATACTATCACACATTCACCCCACACAGCACGTTAATATTTTTTAATTGTTTATTCAATATTTAACATTAAATGTTAAATATTATTTATTAGTTGATTGTTAATTGAAAACTCATTATTATATACTGACTCAACGTTGTAGGTACATTAGTTAAACCAAAATTAAATTTTGAATAGTAATTTGAAATTATATGTTGAACCAAGATTACTTACAAACATTTATTAATCATTGAATTTATCTTAATTTCAATGTTGTCATTCGATTTATATTATATTATTGAATATTTACCCAACGTTGTAGGTACATTAGTTGAACCAAAATTACATTTTTAATGGTAATTTGAAATAATATGTTAAACCAAGATTACTTACAAACATTTATTAATCATTGAATTTCTCTTAATTTCAATGTTGTTATTAGATTTATATCATAATATTGAATATTTACCTAAAGTTGCAGGGTCATTAGTTGAACCAAAAATTAATGTTAAATAATGATGTGGATTTATAAATTGAATAAACATTATTTACTATTGACTTTCAAAGTTAACTGTTTGTTTAGTATATAGTTATTTGTATTTCATGTACATATTAAAATCAATGTTATTACTATAGGTACCATATTAAATAAAATTATACAAATATAAAATACTTATTATAGGTATACAGAACAAATATATTTTATAGCTACTACTATATAATGTATGTACTAGGTATGTATATACATATAAAAAAAAAGAAAATATATAATTTATTAGGTAAATACATACTTTAAAATTAAGCACCATTTTACTCTGGAATAATAATATGGTATATACATAGCTTGTATTATAAAAAAAAAATGATCTTATTAATGCTTAAAACGTATATGTTATAAATTATAATAAATGTATAAAAATTGAATATTATGATAATAAAACAAAAAATATATAATGATGTATATATGATATAATAATTAATAATTATGCATATATAACTTGAAAACAAATTGAGTATTTTTCAGTAAAGATATGATATAATATAAAAATGCTTAACAAGTTGACTGCCTTGAGTATCATATGTGATACACGGAATACTCTACTATATTGCCCTTCTCGTTTGGTTAAACTTGCCGCGTATACTTTGAGTATCAAATATGATTCTCACTAAACCAACACTGGTTGCCCGTAGATAATGATAAACATTTGTCAGTTGGCCACATGGTAAAAACAAATAATATTGTGTTATTGTAACATAATTTTTTTTCTTCCATGAAATAAAATCGATTTTTGGTAAAATATAATCGATTTTAATTGAGTATCAAATATGATACTCAAGCCCTATCATATAGTACGCTCACGAAAACGTGCGGATGACCGCCACGCGCGCATACTATAAATAGGAAGACCGTTCGGCTAGGAAGTGTTACCTTCATAGGCTCACCTCTAGGTTTTTTTTATTTATTTATTCGATAAAATTTAAAGTATGGATGAACACAGCATATCAAATTATTTAAATAATATGTCAGATTGGTCTGGCGATGACACGGATGACGATGACGATTTTAGTTTAGTGGTAAGCAAATTAAAATAAAAAAACATCGTTTTCTATTAAAATATTATTAATTATCTTATGATTAAATTTTCAAACGGTTTGACCTAAAGAATGACGAAGATGATTCCATTCCAAACACAGATGAAGTTGCATCGATTACCATACAAAATAATAATCAAAATTTAGAACCAGTTTGGAATGATGTAGATGATGCTTTTCAGCCTCGTGTTTTATTCAATCAAACAAATGAAACAGTTGGCATCAACCCAGACATTATTGACTGTTTATCTGAAGGTACACCTTTTGATTTTTACTCATTATTTTTGGATGATGAAATTATCCAGTTATTGGTTGAAGAGACAAACCGATATGCTGCAGAATTACTAAAATCTGTAGTTAGTCCTCATTCACGCCTAAAACAATGGGAAAACATTACTCCCACTGAGATGAAAAAATTCTTAGGAATTATTATGTGGATGGGATTATGTCCTAAACCTTCCATAGCTTCCTACTGGAAAACAAATAATATTATTTATATATCCAACATACCTAAATTTATGAAACGAAAACGTTTTGAACTTCTTTTACGAACATTCCACTGTTCTAATAATGCACTTTGTCCTCCAGGAGACCGTTTATTTAAAGTAAATAAATTACTTGATTTGCTTTTATCAAAATTTAAAATGGCACGAGCTCCAAAACAGTCTATGTGTATTGACGAGTCAATGATTCCATTTACAGGACGTATTTCATTTAAACAGTATATTCAAAACAAAACACACAAATATGGAATAAAATTATTTAAACTGTGCATTGACAATTTTTACACGGTTGGTATTAAAATTTATGCTGGAAAGGAGGCTACTGTTGGTCAGAGAGTGTCAACCAAAGTAGTAATGGAGATGGCAGAAGATTATCTTGACTTAGATAGAACAATGTTTACTGATAATTGGTATAGTAGCTACGATTTGGCAAGTGAACTCTTAAACAGATCTACTAATTTAGTCGGCACTCTACGTTCTAATAGAAAAAATAATCCTAAAGAAGTGGTCAATAAGAAATTGAAAAAAGGAGAGGTAATTGCGAAACAATGTAATAAAGGCATAACTGTATTGAAATGGAAGGACAAGCGTGAGGTTTTAATGATATCAACAAAACACTCAGATGCTCAATCTACGATAATTAATAAACGAGGAAAAGAAGTAATAAAACCTCAAGTTATTATAGATTATAATAAAGGCAAAGGGTTAGTTGATGTAACTGATCTTAGAAATTCTTATCACAACCCTCTTCGTAAAACTGTAAAATGGTATAAAAAAGTTGTTTTTGAATTACTTTTGAACACATCAGTTCTCAATGCGTTATCATTATACGAAGAAATACGCCAAGAGAAAATGGATATAACTGTGTTTAGAGAAATGCTGGTTATAAGTTTACTAAAGTCAGATGAGATGACTTTGTTTGGAAATATTCAAACTGCAAAATATCATGAATTGGAAAAAGTTAAATCAAGAGGACGTTGTTTTGCTTGCTATAAAGAAATGATGCTTCAAGGTGGACGCGATCATGCTCAAAAGATAACGAGACAAGTAACAACAAAATGTAACGTTTGCATTAAATTTTTTTGTATACCTTGTTTTTTCAATGAGCATAATGCTGTTAAAAAGTAAGTTATACTAGTCATTGTTGTACTAATCAAAGGTGATACAATTTTTTATTTACAAAATTAATTACTAAAGAAAGTATCAGTATTGTTATAATTTTATTAATTTGTTTTATTGGTTTTAATTTTTATATAATTTTAAATACATTTTAAATTGAATTGTCAAGAAGTTGTTATAACTATTAATATATTGGTATAATTACGCCTTTTATATTTTGTTGTATAGGACGGGCTAGGCCGTACACGTCAAGTATTCAACAAATATCGTTTTTTTTTTTTTAATTCATTATAATTTATAATCTATGAATTAAGACTTGCATATAGCTAAAATAATAAATAGGATATTCTATAAACCAATGTGTGTAATGGATCGCCAAATAAAATAATTAGAAGACAAAAATAAAACTCGAGTATTATTGACATTGATAACCATCGACTGTTCAGTTCGTAAATATTAGGGTTATTCCAAATAAAATATAAATAAAGTAGAATTATTTATATACCTAAAGTATTTGTACAGTATATTATATTTTTCTTATATCTCATTCATTTTATAAAAATAAAATGAGAAGGAATGTAGCTATCAGAAGGACCAAAACATGATTAAATAGCAAATTATGTTTAGATTAAGAATCAGTTATAAAATTTAGAGTCAGATATGAATCTTAGTATTTATATCTTAAAATAAATGAGTGTATATATGATACTCAAGGGAAGATTGGCAAGGTTATGTGAGTAGCATATTTGATTCTCAGGACAAGTTTGGAAACACAAATTAAATGAGTATGAGCGATATAGAAAAAACTACTGTGTATCAATAATGATACACAAAGCGAAATGGGTAAGGCCAATAAAAACGGTAGGGCAGTTAACTTGTTAAAAATTATAATATTATTAACTAAAATACTGTTGTTGGAGAATACTATATAATATATAGTCTATTGGATAAATAATAATAATTAGCAAAACATTTTTTTTTTATAACAAAAAATAAACATGATATACAAATATAAAATGCTTATAGGTTAGGTTAGGTAGGTATATAGAATAAATATATTTTATAGCTACTATATGTTTATGTATATATATCAAAAAAGAAATATATTATTCATTAAATACATATTTTTAATTAAGTACCATTTTATTCAGGAATGGTATACATAACTATTATAAAGAAAATAATATAACATATAATTATCTTATTAACGCTTGTAACGCAAAATATGTTATAAATTATAATAAATATGTATAAAAATTGAATATTTTGATAAAAAAACAAAAAATACATAATGATGTATCATTATTCATTAAATTATAATTAATAAATATGTATACAAATTATAAAACTATTGAAAACAAACTGAGTATTTTTCAGCAAAGATATTAACTTATAATTTTTCTTAAGGAATTTAAGCCATTGGAAATGCCAAAGTGATAGTATATTCCAGGCGGAACAGATTGAATAGAATTTGCATTATTGCAAGACAAATTAGTTTTTAAAATACTTCTAGCATCCGCAGGAAAATTAACAAAACACTTATGCAACTTTAGAATTTTTAATAACGCAGACAAAGCGATATTAGTAATATTATTACTAACTGCCCATTGACTTAGCAAATTCAGAATTTTTTGTTTATCATCAGCAAAGAAATTAAATTTCATTAAAACATCTTCGTCATCACTATCACTATCAGAAATTAAGTGTAATTCACTTTCGTCAATTAATGGTGAATTAGGAGGTGAATTACTATCAAAAAATGATACAATAGGTAATGGACAACTATTTATTGCTTCAATTGTATTACTGATAAGACAGTTGGTTGGGTTGGGATTTTCCTGCATATATTCAAAATCATTACCTGTTTGAACCACAGATGTGCTAGGTGGTTGTTCTAAACTATATACATTATCAACCAATTCTACTTCCTCTAAAAACCTACGGCGCTTGGTAGATTTACTTACAGGATGATTAGACATAGGTACTTATGAAAAAATAATAGATCCTTAAAGCAATAAAAAATTATCATATAACTTACCCAAAACGAGATTAACTAACTTTAAATTGTATCTTTGAATTAGTTTTAACTAATAAAATGAATGTAACAACAATTCATGTATCTATAGAACATCAAAAAGTAAGATTAAATTAGTAATATTATCATTTTTAAGTTGTAACATTTCTTAAAATATAAATTAATTTAAGAGGGTTGGGCATAAAATTGTAAATACTATAGCATTGCTCTATTATTCTATGATACTAGGAAGTTATACTTGTCTTTGTCAATATATATATATATATATATTTCGTATGACAAAGTAGAGCAACAAATTTAAACATGTAAATAATAACAAACTATATAGAATAGGATACGAATAATAATAATAAGATAAAATAATATAAGATAAAATAAAATAATAATATGTCTAATATGGCAGGTGGTAACTATTATAGCTGGGATGAATTTGAAACTATAAGCTATAGATTCATGTCCAGATTTTGTATCCAATCAATCACATCCATGTTAGCTGTATGGATATCATTTATAGTGCCTTTGAATGCACGGAACGGGCATTCAATTGCTATATGGAAGATTGTTTGCATATCATTTCCACAGTCACATGAAGGAGTGGTGTGTAATTTCCATTTGTACATCATATGGTTACATCTTCCATGGCCGGTCCTAATGCGATTTAGGGTCACCCAAATTTTTCTAGGCAGATCGAAGCCTGGCTGCTTGGAAGTCGGATTGGTAACAATGTTTTGTCCATCAGGGTTCTCCGCCACCCAATCCTCAAACCATTTGGTATTTTCCCCTGTGTTTTCCAGTAATAGCATCTCTGCGGTTTTCCAGGGTGGTTTGCGTGACTTAAGACGTAGTCTATCCACATTGAGTCTTACATCTGCGTGTACCGGAAGGTTCTTGTTATTTTTTATCTTAGTCCATTCCCGGATGAGCGCTTGTTCTCTTCGGATCTTAGGGGGAGCTATATTGCTAAGTACTGGAAGCCATTTTACAGGGGTAGTTTTTAATGTTCCCCCTATGATTCTCATTGCTGAGTTGAGCTGAATATCAAGTTTATTGGTATGTGCACTATTTATCCATACTGGTGCACAGTATTCTGCAGCTGAATATACTAGTGCTAGCGCGCTGATTCGTAAGGTATTTGCATCAGCTCCCCAGGATGTACCGCTCAATTTGGCAATTATACTATTACGGGTCTTTATTTTCGCTGAAAGTTTGACTAGGTGGTTCTTGAAAGTGAGCGTTCTGTCTAATACCACACCCAGGTACTTAGGGTAGGGGTTATTTTTCACTAGCTGATCTCCAAACTGTACCTGTATCTCCTGATTTGCTCTTCTGTTATTCAGATGAAAGAGGGTGACTTCCGTTTTTGATGGATTCGGTTTAAGTCTCCATTGATTGTAGAATTTAAGTAATGTATCAAGGTCTTCAGACAGGATGTTTTCTAGGTCTTCGAATTCTTTACTCTGGCACGCTAGTGCTAGGTCATCAGCATATATAAATTTTCTTGCAGTTGTCGCTGGTAGGTCCTTGATATATAGGTTAAAGAGAATGGGTGCCAGGACAGAACCTTGAGGGAGGCCATCATTTAGCATCTTTATTTTACTTTTTTCCTCTCCAATAAAAACAGTAAAAAATCTGTTACTAAGCATATTATCGAGAAGTTTTAATAATGTTTTGCATGGAATCACATCCAGGAATTTTGATAGGAGCCCTTTCCTCCAGACAGTGTCATAGGCAGATGATAGGTCTATGAATGCCACTGCTGTTTTAACATTTCTATCATACCCATTTTCTATATGGGTGGTAAGTGCCATTACCTGGTCACAGCAACTCCTATTAGGGCGGAACCCAGCCTGTTCAAGTGGAATAGTGTCATCAATGATGCTAGCAATGCGGTTGTAGATCAATCTTTCCAGTAATTTGTAGCATACGCTTAGTAGCGATATCGGTCTATAGCTGCTTACATCATTTTTTGGTTTTCCTGGCTTTAAGACTGCTAAGATTTTTGTTTGTTTAAAGAGTTTCGGTAGTTTTCCCGTATGGAGGATATCGGAGAAGAAGAGAGAAAGCCATTTAATTGTCTTGGGTCCGCTATATTTTATAAACTCTGGGTAGATTTCATCGAGTCCAGCTGCTTTCCTAAGTTTTACACGTTTTAATGCTAGTTGTACTTCTTCGGGAGTAAATTTGTCAGCCCACTTAGATTTTTCCACTGCATGGGTTTTCTTTACTTTGAGGTCCATAGTCAATTTCCTAGATATATCTTTGTCGATTTTGGCTCTTGACGTTTCTATCAATCGATTCGCAAATGCATTAGGTTTTATTTCAGGTTCACCGTCACCTCGATTCTGGCTGGGATCTAGTCTGCGTAGTACGTTCCAGGCTTCCCGGCTAGAGTGTTTGAAATCTATACGTTCTACGGTTTCAGTCCAGCGGTCTTTGCGTCCTTTAGCTAACGATCCTAAGAGTTTGTCCGCAGTTTCTGCTTGGCCATTCCTTTGGTATTCAGTATACAGTCTGTCGCTTTCCTCATTCCAGCAGGGGATATATTTAAGTCTGAAGCCCCGGGGAATATAGCGTTTTGCAGTTCCCTTGACCATGCCAATGAAGCGTTCATAGTTGTTCACTATTGGATCGATCCACCTGATGTTATCATCTAGAGATTTTGAGAAGGCAGTCCAGTTAGCTTTCCTAAAGTTCCATCTCGGTTTAGGTATTGTTTTTACTAGTGGGATCTGAATACCTATTTGTATGAGCACTGGTCTATGTTGACTTTTTGGGAAATTATTTAGGACAGATCGCTGGGCTTGAAGTGATACACCATTATGATCTTTAGAGACAACACAAAGGTCCGGGTTATACCCTCGATTCCATCTTCCTGAGTGAAAAGTATGTCTATCTTTTCCACTGAATATCAGTTGCATGTTTTCAGTTTCTATCCATTCGCTTAAAACTTCCCCGTTTTCGTCGTTTTCATCATACCCCCAACTGGTATGGTGGCTATTGAAATCACCAGCGAGTACTGAGGGGTGTTGTACTGAAGGAAGAGTTGGCAAGGGCCATTTTTCATTTGGGGGCTTATAGATGTTAAGTATGGTTATATTAGCCACTCTAGTAGTTATAACAGAGACAGGCCCAGTCATTGTCGTATGTATATGACTCGAGTTAGAGATATCATTTCGTATATAAGTAGCGGTTCCATATTGCTTGTGATAGGTGGCAGAGATGAGTTTATAGCCATCGATATTCCCTCGACAATGCATTTGTTCTTCATCTGGGACATGGGTCTCCTGTAGTAAGACTACATCAGCTTTAAGTTCTGGTAATAATCGAGCTAAATAGCTACTCTTGTCTCTGCTTAGGCCTTCGACATTCAGTTGGAAGATAATTAGCTGAGGGCCAATATCTCGGGTCAAAGAGCCCTGAAAAGGGCTGTTTTGCGTGTTGTTAGAATTAATGTTGGTGTTGTTGCTCATAAATGCTGTGAGATCATAGAAGACAGTACAGCAGTCGGTTTTGGTAAATCTTTAGCCGTTTAAAACGTTGCCCGGGGTACACTACGTGGAAGCGATTTACCTTTGTACCCATCTTTGTCAATAACTAAATTATCTATTCATTTTTATATATTTGAATGATTTGGTTGGTACTGTAATATAAATAATAATATTTGTTGAGATATGATGGTGTCATCGACCGTTGACGCGGTACAGCCACATATTATATTATAATATTATTATTATAATCTGTGGTACAGCCTTAAACTAATTATGTAGGTATATATATATAAATCTGTATAGGTAATTTGGTTAAAAATTTCAATTGGCGTTGAACGTTAAAATGCCTAATGCCGGGTTGTACATTATTTTTAGTGAACGATTAAATTTAATAAATTGTTTATGTAACCCAGCATAAGAATATAATATAATGTCTACTAATCGTTATAGTTATAATATCGAAGTAAATAAATAACAATTATAACAATGTATTATGTAGGTAGGTACTTACTTTTCAAAAAACAAATTCTACTAAGACGGACTTCTCGTCTAGTCTTCTTTCTTGTGCGAAGTCGGAAGTGCGAAACTGCGAACTTTTAACTATTTAACTGACAAGTGACAATTGACAACTACAGAGATTGGAGAGTGAAGAGTGCGATGAGGACGGACCAAGACACCAAGTCACGGAAACATTAAACACGGTCGTCAGTCGGAACACTCGGAATGCGTTAATATAATAATATTATATAATATCGCGTGCAGTTATCGGATTTTCCACAACAACATTTCCTCTGATATTATAAAAATAGACATACACCCGCGCGGGCTTATACACATACACACTCGACCGACGATAACAGTTACTGGGGGCCAATTCTTGAAATCATACGACTAATTCTCGCATGCGACATGAGTCATACATTTTCTCGCATGCGACATATAAAAGGTATTCTTGAACTGAAATCGATAAGATTTGATCACTTGTCGAATGCGACAAAGTAATCGAATGAACCGCTGTGGTAACAACACAAAATCTAGATTTTAACCTCAAATAAATTATAAAATTTGCAAAGAATAAGTTTTATCTTTTATCACTGATTTTAATTTCGAGTTCATAACACACTAAGATGCTAAATTTACTTTTAGTAATTTTTTATAAAATTGTAATATCGTTTTATTACAGTATGTATTATACCTACTACCTAGATACCTATAGTAAATAGTGTCTATTCTACCAAGTGTATATTGAGTTCCTTGTATTTATTATATTAGTAAATTAGTATTAAAACGTATTATAATGTCTAAGCTGCATTCAAGGCCCACCCAATCGCAGATGAAAACTTTGGTCGAACTTATGAGCAAAGATCCTTTATTGTGTGCCGGTAAATTTACCCAAACCTTCACACAAAAATCTGCTAAACAAAAATTGGAAGTTATCACAGAACAACTTAACGCGTTACCGGGAGCTGAAAAAAGCTGGGACAAATGGAAAAAAGTAAGTTACATGTACCTACATCATTGATTTTCACTTTATTTAGAATATTTTACTACATTACATTGGCTGTTGATGAATTACAAACATAATTAACTATAATATTTTATTTGGAGTTTGACATAATAAAATATACATAATTATTTTAATTAACTGAATATTATAGGTGTTACTATTATTATTAATTGTTTTTCTCTCTCTCGGTTTGTATAATGCCTAACAGGCAACAGCTATAATATGTTGTAGTAAATTGTTAATTTATAATTTAGTAATTAGGCATAGTCAATCTGAATTGTTGAGCTGCAATAGTTTAAAATTGAAGCAATTTCATAAAAATAAAAAAGTTGGACAAGTGGATACCGCTCTGCTGTACAGTAGTTTTCGAGCATGTTATTGTAATGGATGTGTTATGTCTTGTATTCAATGATAAATAATTGCATTTGAAAAAATGATTCGGATACGTTGTGTCATCCTACCATACTTGTATACATTATCAATTTTAATAGATAAAAGAAAAAATAATGAAAATCAAAAATATCTAATAGGTTTAAATAACATAACTTTACATTAATCTTTTTTTTTTTTTATAGAGGTAGAAAAATTATTTGAGAACCTTCTATTAAAATGTCTTGTTTTAGCTATGAAATGGTAGATTATAAATTTGAGTTGTAACCACATTAAAATATTAAATTCACTCTTTGTTATATTATAGACATGGCAAGATACAAGATCCGCTACAAAAACCAAAGCTGCAGCTATTAAGCGACATATCGGAGGTACTGGCGGTGGACCTACTTGTGCAATTCAGCTGAACGATATTCAACAAGATGCATTACTTTTAATGAGTCCGGCATCAGTAAGTGGTCATTCTAAGTCCAAGGAATCAAATGTATAATTTATTTATGAAATTACTGAAAATGATGTGACACTCGGCAAGTTTGTAACAAATCAGTTAAATTGAATCTACTTTATAAATTAAATAACTATTAAGAAATAAATATATTTTTGGTCTGATTTTAGATACTAATGATTATATCATCGAAGAAGTAGCTGATATTGAATGTATGTATAAAAAAAAAATGTTTGTAACATATTACATTATGTGTGTTCATTATACACACAGATAATTTAATATTTTATTCATTTAAAATAAATACTAATATTATAAAATACTAACTTGCTTTATTCTTTAACATGCTCTATAATTAGCTGACGATGAAAACAATAATCATTTAATCACTTCCCCTAAACTGATAGCGGCCAATAATAAACGGCCAATCATTGCACCATTTTCACCTAAATCAGGTAATATTTAAATTTTTATCATTCCTATCATACTCATAGTCATAACGATAGTGTAAAGTAATATAATACTTATTATATTTTAGATATAAAAAGGAAAATGACTGCTACAGCTAGGTTAGCTGCAAGTAATAGAGCTGCAAATAACCTATACAGTATTTCGGAGAAAAAATATGATTTGAAAGCAGCATATTATGCAAAAAAAATAAAAGTGATGGAAGATAAAAATGTCATATTTAAGAACCTAACAAATGCACTTACTACATTGACTGAGCAATTATCAAAACCATAATATGAAGAAAGTGAAGACTGAAAATCATTTTAAATTACCACAAATGATTAGGTAAAATAGGGTTTTAATTTTATTTGTTATTAATATTTAAGTATTCATCTACCAAAGATTATTATTTTGTTTTATTTTATTTGTTATTATTATTTATAATGCATTAATTTACTAAATTTTAAAAACTGAATTTAACTAGTCAGCAGATAATGAACAAGGATCACACAGTTATTTTGAATAAGAAGTATTTTAATATATGTTATTAATAAAATTTATTCATGTCTTTGAAATAAGTATGTTACAATTTTTTCCCTATGTTGTCTACCAAGAGCTAAGTCTAAATTACGATTATTGTCGGCTAATATCTCTTGGTCTTCCATTATACCCAAATTATCAAACTCTGGAATTTCATGTTCATCCAAAGGAATATTATTAGTAATACACATATTATGTAGAACTATACATGCATTTATTATTGATGATGCTTTTTCTGGTTTATAATGCAAAGTTCTATCTTTTAATAAACATCTATAAAAAAAAAAAATTGGTGTTAAAATTGTATATAACATGGACATTAGAAACAGATTTAGGTACCTAAATCGCATTTTCAACACCCCGTCGCAACGTTCAATTAGATTTCTGGTTGACATTTGTTTTTGGTTGTAATATTTTTCAGGGTCTGTTGTAGGATTTGTAATTGGTGTCAATAGCCATTGACGTAAGGGATATCCGGAATCACCTAATAATATTTTTAAATAAATATATTATTAACTAGAAACAATTTATCATTTATATTTCAAATACAATGTTAAGAGTGTATTTTACCTAATAAATAAAAGTTATGATGATTGCGTCTGTGTAATTCCTGCATTACTGGTAAAACAGAACTATTGTTCCATATATGGGTGTCGTGGGTACTGCCAGGAAATAGTGCGTTCACATTTAAAACTCTTAATTTTGAATCACAAATCTAAAGTTGAGTTTAAATATTTATTTATTTAGTTATACAATATGCATACACTTACACTGTAACCTTAAAATATTTAATACATACTAAAAAAATAAGGTTTGAAAGATTACTTACCAATTGGACATTTATGGAATGATATCCCTTACGGTTCACATAAATGTATTCGGTATTTTCATTTTCATTCAAATTTAAATTATTTGAAGGAGGTACAATCGCGACGAGAGTACAGTCAATACATCCTATTACTCCAGGAAATCCAATTTCTCTATAAAAACTGTAATAATATAAGACATCTTATTAAACATTTATTAGAAATATTTGAAAAAAAATTTAAAAGTTACCCATTACGGATTTCAGTCAGCTCATTCAGGTTACTAGGAAACTTAACCCATTTGTCAAATATTTCTGGCCGGTTTAGTGCCTCTACAACTTCACTTATACAACGAGATACAGACGGTTGTGATAAGACTATAAACTTACTATTACCAGTTGGGGACTGGTATGATCCAGTAGCCAAAAAATTCAACGTTACTAGAATCTAATATATTTACACAATAATATAATGCTGAAAAATAACTAGTGTCTGTAATTTATTCACTAACTTTTGTATCTAAATCAATAGCAGACAGGCGGCTTTTTGAAACTATAAATGGTCGTAAAAGTTCAATTAAATACTTTACAAGGTCTTTAGTAAGTCTAAAATTTTTTATGAACAGTCTATCTGATGTATCAAATGGATCCGAAATTGTCTCTTTCCTTCGTATTTGTCGTAAATTCATTGCACGTTCATGCTCTTCAATATTATCAATTGCAAATAACATTGCCATTTCATCAAAATTTGCCATTATAATAGAAGAAAGGAAAATAATTACGGATTAATAGAAAGTAATTTACAAAACACAAATTGATTATTGATGATCGATGAAAATCTGTAATAATATTTCTGTTGTAATAGTTGTGTAATCAATAATATAATCAATAATGTGAAAATTGTTATCACATTTCATACATTATCATGCGACTAAACTTTGTCACTGACTTATACCCAGTAGACAAACAGTCGAATGTTTTACGTTCGACTAAAGTCATATATCTTTTCAAGAATACCAAATATTTATTTTCATGCGACAAAAATTTTATCGCATGCGACAAAGTTTGTCACGATTTCAAGAATTGGCCCCCTGGTCGCCGTTGCCGCCGCGCATCCCCTCCGCACCCATTATAAAGGTTTTACAGAGGCTACTGATATGTTTATAAGACCTAGAAGTATTAATTTTACAAGCTTTTGGTCATTCCATCCTCATCAACCAAAAACCAACATTCCATTCAGACCTTCAAAATTGTACAACCGTAAGGATGGAGGTCATCGTAAATGGATATCTTATTGTGTTAAGAAAAAAGCTTTATTTTGCAATATATGTCTTTGTTATGGTGAAGGTTCTGGATCATTTTCCAAAGGATTTTCTAATTTCCAATTATCATCTGTAGGTGACAGTAATTTGAAAAAATATAACAGTACTGCTATTGAAAATGAAAGAGAAAATCTGAATAGTGATAATGGTAATTTCTAGTTAACTTTTGTACCTAAACTATTTTAAAAACTAAAACTACTTTCTAGATGTCAATGCTTCAAAACAAGACAATGAAAAAAATCAAGTTAATACAATTGAAAATGTTGATACCATGGAAATAGTTGAAACCTGTTCAAATATTGATAATGGTACCTATATAATATTATATACCTAATTTTTAATTATATAAATCTAATTTCCAATTATCATCTGTAGGTGACAGTAATTTGAAAAAATATAACAGTACTGCTATTGAAAATGAAAGAGAAAATCTGAATAGTGATAATGGTAATTTCTAGTTAACTTTTGTACCTAAACTATTTTAAAAACTAAAACTACTTTCTAGATGTCAATGCTTCAAAACAAGACAATGAAAAAAATCAAGTTAATACAATTGAAAATGTTGATACCATGGAAATAGTTGAAACCTGTTCAAATATTGATAATGGTACCTATATAATATACACCTACATTTTTTTTTTTTTTTTTATTGTAAATTAAAATGTTTCAGCACACTGAGTGATATTACAAGTATTATACAAATATACATATAATTGTGTTAATAATAATAGTTTATAATAAATGTTATACGTAAATTTGAATTCTATAATTTTAAATAAGTATAACTTTTTTTTTTTTTACAGAGGCTACTGATATGTTTATAAGACTTAGAAGTATTAATTTTACAAGCTTTTGGTCATTCCATCCTCATCAACCAAAAACCAACATTCCATTCACACCTTCAAAATTGTACAACCGTAAGGATGGAGGTCATCGTAAATGGATATCTTATTGTGTTAAGAAAAAAGCTTTATTTTGCAATATATGTCTTTGTTATGGTGATGGTTCTGGATCATTTTCCAAAGGATTTTCTGTCTGGAAACATGTTTATGAGCGAGTCAGTGATCACGAAGAAACAATAACACACAAATTAAATGTTGATGCTCATTTGATGAAAAAGCAATTTTCCTCGGTGGATTCACTTTTAACACACGAACTTGGTTCAATAAGAAAAATACAAGTTGAAAACAATCGAAATGTATTACTTCGTCTTATTGATGTGTTAAAGTTAATTGGAAAGCGTTTAAAGGTAAAACAAATGAGGCTGCTTATTCACTCGACGATTCTTCCTTAGACCATGGCAATTTTTTGGAAATAACTTTACCCATTAGTATGATTCCTTGCTTAAATCACATTTAGATAAAGTTGTAAAAAAAAGTTTAAAATGTCATAATTCTGGAGCCCAACTAGGAGGAGGTCAAGTTACTTTTTTTATCAAAAACTACAATTAATTATATTCTTGAAATTATTGCTAAAAATATCAAATTTACAATTTCTAATGAAGTGAAAGATGCGGTAATATATTCTGTACAATTGGATACAACACAAGATATATCTGTTACAGATCAATGCTCAATAATATTAAGATATGTAAATGGTACATCTGTCTTTGAAAGATTAGTTGGTATGGTAAGGTGTAGCTCAAGTAAAGGCTCCGATTTTGTTGAGTTACTCTTAAAAGTTCTCAAAGATATGAATCTTGACCCAAAATGCTGTATAGGAAACGCAACGGACGGAGCTGCAAATATGCAGGGAGTTTATAATGGATTTTCCACAAAAATGAGCGAAGCAGCAGTTGAACAAGTACATGTATGGTGTTATGCACATGTATTAAATTTAGTTATTAGTGATATTACAAGCAAAATTGTCCAATCTATTTCTTTGTTTGGTATCTTGCAAGGATGTGCGGTATTTATACGTGAGTCGTATAAACGTATGGACATATGGACAACCAAAAATTCCAAAAAAAAAATATGTACAATCGGTGAAACAAGTTGGTGGTCCAAAGATGCAGCATTGACAAAGGTTTTTGGACAATTTAATGAACCCGAAAATGAATTGTATGTTGATCTCATAACTACATTAGATGAAATTGAAAACAATTTAGGTATAACTCCAGATGCTCGATTCAAGGCAAAAAATTTAAAAGAAGGTTTGTTAAAATATGAAACTATTTTAACTGCCCAAATGTACTTGCGAATTTTTAAAAAAACCACTCCTCTATCAAAATATTTACAAGGGCATGGAGTTAATATAATTGCAGCTTATCAAATGGTGAAACAAACTTTGAATGATTTACAAGACTATGCCCGCCAATTTCAATGTATAAAAGAAGCAGCCAATACTTTTGTTGAATATACAAATAAAAAATTTGATGAAATGGAAAATAATACTTTAGAAATTCTAAATGAGTTACCTCATATTAGAGTAAGAAAAAAAAAAAGACAATTTACTGACTATGAATCAATAGATGATCCTATTACAGATCCATTACGGGCATTTGAAATCAATGTTTATAACCAAGTATTTGATACTGTTTTTGAAAGTATTTTGTCAAGATTTGAAAAACATGAGCAACTATGTGCCGATTTTTCTTGTCTTGACCCAAACAATTTTCAACCAGATTTACCACTTCCAACAAATGCTTTAATAAAAGTATATGAAAAAATCAGAAATTTTATTCCGGAAATAACTTACGATGATCTCAGAAATGAATATGTTGACTTTACATCTAAATGGAGAGAATTGAAAAAAACCATTGATTGTGTGTATGATGAACTAAATAATCAAGTTACTGATGATGGTGATGATTCAGAAAATGGTAATCTATATTTATTATTACATAAATATTAAAAAATAAAATCATCAATAATTATATTATATTATATTTTATTTTATGTTTTGTTCTAGGACTCAAGAGTGATGATGATATTATAGTATGTGTGCATAGTGCCAGTACCAAGTATTGTGTAACCTGCTGTTATGAAGTGTTGGTGAAATATAATTTATACGCAAATACATATCGTGGCCTCCACTTTGCATATAAATTTATGCTTACTTTATCCATTACACAAGTAGAATGTGAACGTACATTTTCGAAATTAAAATTTGTAAAAAATTATTTAAGAAATACAATAGGTCAGAATGTATTAGAGAGTATGTTGCTAATGAATGTAGAGAAAGATATTTTCAACAAAATTGATTCCGAAGATATCATAAATAAATTAGGAGCTAGGAGCCCAGTATATGGTAGAATGTTACTATTTTAAAATGAAAAACTAAATTTGATTAAATAGTAAAAAACTGTTTTGTTATACATTGTCGGTTATGTGTTATGCTTTATTTTGATGTGGTACTTAAGGGGCCTTTCCCGACTATAAAATAAGGAGTAACATTTAGGCAATTTGTATACTTGTCACCGCCGCCCAGTACCTTTGTGTTAGTCGTAAATGATTATTAGTGTGAGTGCGGCGGGACATCGGTACCGCCACCCGCACCCGACCTAGTAGGCAGTGCCACTCGTTATCGCCTTATCGGTAAGTTATTTTTAGCTGGACTACACTATAATATTATTATTACAATTTATAATTATCCGTATTTGTCCATTTATTACGATTGAACCAGCGCTCACAATTGTTTTTACTGCGCGTACCGGTGTACTTACTACTTACGTATCCATTCGTATTAATGATAAAATTGTATCTAGTGAACATTTTTTACATTTAAACATTTAAAACATTTTTTTTTGCAACTTTTTGCATACTTGCGTGACACATTTGTAACAGTGTTTATTAAAACATGAATAGTAAAAAAGGGCGGGTAAGTGTATGTCGCTCTGCTGTACAGTAGGTTACAAGTGAGTCACTGTAATGGATTGTGTTAGATTTTAATAATTTAATCCAATGATATAATATCATTGAATAAGAAAAACGATTCTGAGGGAAGACGGTCAGTCAGTCTATAATATCTTACTAAGTCTAAATGTATTTGATGATATTATTGTGAATAAACTAATTAATTTTAGTATTATAGGCATTAGTATTTACTATAGTTGGTTAAATTCATTTTTCTCAAAAAAATTATATTTTAAAATGCCATTGCGTGTATATAAAATATAACAATATATTCTAAAAGTTTCATATACCAACAAATAATATTTTTAAATTATATCAAAATAACTAAAATCATTATTCTTGGTTTAAATATGAAATTTTGTCTAAATTTGAAATTAAAATGTCTGTAAAAAATAAATGTGTTGATATATTTTTTAGATTTTTTGGTTACAGTATGATTTATTTATGAGAATTTTTGTTTTAAATTTTCAACACTTAGTTATAAAAACTGAACATTTTATAATTTTTTAATTACAATGATTTATAATTTTCGAGATTTTGACAAATTTTGTCAAAATTCGAACTTTAAATGCTTATAAAAAAAAATCGTGCCTATGTATTTTTAAAATTTTTCAACTGATGTTGTAACAATATATAAGAAAGCTTGTATTAAATTTTCAGACTTTTTGGCCCACCAAATAAAATTTTATTGACAATTATAAAAAAAAAAACTAAAAAAATTGAAAACTAAAAATGTCTGTAAACAGCTCAAAACAAATCAAAATATTTTCAAAATTGAATGGTGTATAGAAAATGAGAATATAAACATTTAGTGAAATTTTCATGCATCTACAATTATTCGTTTTTGAATTACAACCAAATAAGAAAAACGCTACATGAGAAATCGAGTGAATATCCTATGTTGTAAAATTATGAACTTAAAACACTCATAAAAAATTATTTTTAATTGCTTTTAGATATTTTATTTTTGATAAAAGTAGAAAAACTTACGTTAAATCTTGTGTTAAAATTTAAAACCTTAGATTTAAAAAGAAAAATTTTTATGAATTTCTAACTCCAAATAATTTGCAAATTTTCGTCATTTTTACGTAATTTGTCAAAATTTCAACTTTAAATGCTTAAAAAAAAAAATTGTGACTACAGATTTTTAATATTTTTCATGTGCCTTTGAAACAATATATTAGAAGCCTACTATTAAATTTTCAAAATTTTTTACCCAACAAATAAAATTTTATTGACATTTATAGAAAAAAAAACTAAAAAAATTGGAAACTGAAAATGTCCGTTAACAGCTCAAAAGAATAGTCAGAATATTTTGGAAATGTTAGGGTGTGTAGAAAATGCTTATATATAAACATTCAGTAAAAATTTCATGCATTTACCTTCATTTTTTTTAGACTTACACCAAAAACCAAAATCGATTTTATCGAAAATCAATGTTGCGTAAAAATTCCCGTTTTTTCCTTAATTTTCCATTTGTTTTTCACGGTACTTTTGAAAACTACTGGAAAATGTTTACTTTTGACCCCCCAAAGTACCAACTAGATTCACTTTCCTATCAGAAAAGGTACTATTGAAGAAAATCGAAGCATTTTTTCTGTCCTAAAACGTGATGACAGACACAAAAATAAAAAAAAAAATAAAAAAAAAAACACACATCATTGTAAAACCAATACATTCATCGCTCCGCTCAGAATCTAAAATACTAAGGAAATGAAAATTTAAAATATCTATAAATATAGCCCAAAAATAGCCAAAATACTTCAACAGTTCTGTGCCAGTCGTTTTACTGTAACCCTGTAAGATACACGGATGTGTGCTCATACAGTTCTTTTTATTATTTAAAATGTATGCTAATCCTCATTAAAATTTGAATGATTTTAAGTGATACTTCTATATTTAGGAAGTTTCTGAAGTTTCTGTGAATATTACTGCCCTAAGGGCATTTTGCCTTCAACCATTCCCCTAAAACAAGTTTGAAAAAAAATCACACATGAACCATCAATATCATTAGTGAACTGAAATACGCCACTTCCCATAAAACAGAACTTCAGGCGCCATAAAACCAAGTAGTGCGCCGGTTAAAATTATAACCCATACATCAATCTAATAAGGAAAACAATACTAATGATGTAGATATATATATAAACGATATCTACGATTTTAACTGGACATAGGTCGTTTCAACTAAATTACATATTAAATTTCAACCAAATTATGCATGTGTTCGGAGGTATATTGTCATGCATACCAAATGCCAATAAACCCTCATTTTAAAATTAATTTTTAACGAATTTTATCTGAAAATAATTTATTAATAAAAATGTTGTTATTATTTAACAAATATTGGGGGGTAAAACCCCCTACCACCCCAGATACGCCATTGCCAACGTATTTAACTGTTGGCGATTTGTACAGAATATATATATATAGTACCTAAGGGTACCTATCTATATAATACTAGTTTAAGTACAACGCTGCACGTGTAAATAGCTTACAATTCGATACTGCAGACGTTTGGTGAATTGATAAAGAAGGCGACGCGATGACTGAACAGTATATTTATATTTTATATATAAATATATATATACATTATATAATATGTATTTCGTATCTTTTAAATTTGAAACGTTAAAACGTTTTCATACGTTACACCTCCGATGGGATCAAGATGTTTATATAATGACGTATTTATATAGGACTATACACACGTTATTTATATACATATATGTGTAGTATATATATGGTCGGCCTTCGAATTCTAAGGACGTGTTCACATGGCTATAACTAAACCGTTTTCAAGGCGTTTTTGGTCCGCTACGAATCGGGTCGATCGTAAAATATTCGGGTCCGCGTACTATACAGTTATGCAAAACACCACGACAATAAAGCGAGAGACCAGACATGGCGTGAAACAATGGTCTGCGACTATTTGTACTGTTACAGAGGATGTCTCAACGTGATACCATATAGCGATACTTTATAATATTTATGTACACTGACAAACAGCGAAGACCGTTTCCGTGGCCAATTTTATAGAGCCAATTTAGTTAATAAAAAATTGCGAGTTGGGAAATTCGCGTTTCGCTGCATTGGTAACCAATAGTACCATTTTATACACAATGCTCAGTAATCTACACTTTTGTAATAACTCTGCGTTTGATTGTTCACTCGTATATTTTATTTGTGGTTATGTGTATGGGTCTAGTATGATCTAAGTATATTTATATCGCAAAATATTATATAGTAAATGACACACGCACGTGATAAGGAACGGACGTTTAAGATTTATACACAACTTTAAAACGTTAATGATTCGAAGTAATGGGTTGGAAAATAGAGGAAAAATAAATAATTTCAGGGCAATAATCGATGATTATTATTTCGTTTATTTTCGTTGCTTTATTAACAAACAAGACAAAGCGGGCAATATATATAAATGTATATGTATAATATTGTTTATAATGTATATCATGTATTTGTATATTATAATACGTACAGACCATAAACGCACACACATGCCCAAGTCAGAAGGGGCAAAAAATAAAGCGAGTTTGGCGGGTGGAGAATAGTAACACAAAAAATTAATGGTCTGTACATCGTTAAACGACCGTTGTGGAGTATAACATGGTGGGACAAAGCGCGACTAGAACGATGGCCATAATAAATTTTAACCCATGAAACTGAATCCGCGGACTAAACCTCTGGGTGTGGATTCTGCTGCCGACTAAACATTTTTTCTTTTTATTATTGCTCCCGATATTTTTCTCGTGTTATTTTATTCGGACATTCAAAATAATAAAATAATAATAATAATAATAATGAGTGTAACAGTAAAATGCAATATGCAAACGTATATTACATATTATAAATAATTATATTTTTTAAACACTGGTAGGTATAAGTTTATAACCACAGATTATATACTATTATCCGTGGTATAGGTATGAATTCATACTGTTGTTAGGTATTATGATATAGTATATATAGTATACAAGTACCTACTGATTTAAACGATTTAATCATTAGCGTTTTCAACGTTGATAATATGAATTATTGCTTATACTGGTTTTACCTATCACGTTGTGTTATTAGTCACAATATTATTATTATTATTATATTTAACTTTAACATGTAATTATAAAAATGCGTTAATTGCAAAAATTTATATCAGTTAACTGCCAAAAGCATTTGTGTAGAAAGTCATCTAACTTTTAATTCAAAGTGTAGTTCTTTTAATTTTAAGAATACCTATATCTAAACGGAATTTTTAATTTGTATGTAAAACATGTATTGTACATATTTTTTTCTTGATTTAGTACTTGATTTTATAATAATTATTGTAATATTGTATATTTTATTGAATACCTAGTTATTTGACGATTTTATTTATTTTTATAACTAATAAAAATAAATCGTAATGATTTATAATAAATTATTTGTAGGTGGTATTTGAATTTTGTGGCAATCCACTTATATATAATTGGAAGATATTGTTATTCTGTATTAGATCACTTGCAACACAAATGCACTGATGAATAAACAAACTGAATTGATTTTATCAGAAAAAACCACGTTAAAATTATTATAATAAATAAAATCTAATAAACCCGCTGAAATTGCTTCAATGTATTATAATTTATTATAAATGATAATATTTATATGTATCTGACGAATATATTTCATGTGCATTTTTACACGAATGGATAGTGCAATTCAAATTAATAAATACGGAAAGATAACGAGGGAATAATATGAAAACTATTCACGTAGGCTACCATTACATTTTGTCCCGTGTGGTTTCACGCTGGCATTAAGTCAAAAGTCATTACTACAAAAGAGATGTGATAGGTTCGGTGAATTGGTGGTTTTCACCTAGCTCCGAACAATTTTCCTTCTTTTGTATCAATGCCAAAAATGTGTGTAAATTAAAATATAACCCTAAATACTTCAGATTTCAGAAAACTATATTGTAGTGTTGTCGTGCATTTGTATGTTGACATTTTTTTAATTAATAAATTATTTATGATAGATATATCGTGTTACAAAAAAATAAATGATTCAATTGCTTATAATTAGGGCTGGTATTTTAATGCCCTAAAAAATGCATTTAAATCTATTCATTATAGCTTAAAAATCGGAAAACAATTTAAAAATGATATACAGTAGTGTATTTTTATATATTTCTTTTTCACACGAGATACAGAAACACAACAAATGCTGCCGAGGCTACGATGAACGTAATCGGTTACAAATCTGAAATGCTTTTTGAGGCCTAGCTATATATTGGCAATAACTATTGTCGTGCTATATCATTTATCATTCTTACCATCGGTAGTTCGTCGAAAGTTTCTCGTTAATCATTTTGTTTCATTTTATGGAAAAACTGTGAAAAATTCTCTAAAAACTAAGAAAATGCTTAGTGCATTCGAAAAATGCCATAAAAATACATTTAGGTTAATTTTGTCAAAAAATGCAAAAAAAAAAAGTTACTTTAAGAATAATCAGTATTACCCAAAACACATTTTATACTTACTGACCAATGTTTCAGAACACAAGAAAAAAAGATATCAAAATCCCAGCCCTAGTAATAATTTAAACTTTAAAGCATACTTCATCGTTAATAGTTTTAATGAGTTTACATTATTCACAATATTATATGAACAAATAGGCACCAGAAATGGAATCACGAGGAGTTACCTTTACAATAAGTATATAATACAGCTTCAAGTGCTTCAACTACAAAAAAAAAATCTATATATATACACATTAATATGAGTTTTACGATGTAACACGCTGACAAAATTATCGAAGTACAAATTAATTTTAATGAGTAGTTTATTTTTTTTAACCGGAAGGGCACGTGTAATTAAAGTTCGGAGGTTATTAGTTATTATTATGGTTAAACACGAGGTTACTGGCTTCTGTCTTGTAGAGATTCGAATAACTGTATTACGTTAGCGTTTATTATTATAAAGGTAATTTACACCCGGATGAAAATAATTATTCGTTTTTTGACCCATCATTTTTTTATTTTTATAATGTCTTATTATCATATAAATAGCTTATTCTTTGTTTATTTTTTAATTTAAACATTTTGTATTGTTGTATCGTTTTAATTAATATATTACATTTGAGAAACTAAGATAACGTTTAACAATTTTAAAAAATATTGTTGAAAAAGGTGAAAAAAAAAACAAGTTTTACCTATGGAAACCTCCAAGTAGTATTTCAAACAAATTTAAGGTCTCATTAAATATTCCTCATACCAAAGCTGTCTCTTGCTTTAAATAGGTGTATTAAATTTTTATTTTAAATATAAAATTATTGTTTATCAACAAAAATTACATAAAAAAAAAACAGTTAGAAGATTAAAATGAACAAATTGTTTTAAAACCAATGTACTAAAATGTATATAATTTTTAATATATTTATTAATCAATAATATTCAAAATAAAATAATATAATAATAATAAAACCCTTACTAAATTAAAAGAAAATACTATTGATTTTAAAGCACGTGGCAATAGCAGAACCACGAACTTCAGTAGGTACACAAATATGGTGAAAATGTTAAATATCACCGATCATTACAAGAGAGTTGCGGTATAGGTGTATTTATTTCTGTCATTATGAAATACACTGACGAATCAGCATATAGACAGGGCAACCGGAATAGTATAAATATTAAACACCGGTCGAAACCAACGCCAACCAGTTTGGTTAGACCACTGTAACTGATGAACTAACAAGCATACATACCGGTATACCAGTCTCATTGAAGTCACCGCCGATGACAAGTGTCATTAAATCAGACGTATTAAATCAAATCAGTATTTGCGAGGTCGTTCACTACAATATGGGTGATCTTTCACAGTTGACCATTCATAGTTAATTATTAACGTGAAAATAACATAGCTAATTCAATAGCTATAGCCACATTAAATCGCTGTCCGAGAACGCCCCACGACTCGGAGAAGAAACTCCGTCAGTGTGATCTCTAACAAACCACCATTGATTCCAGACAAACATCAAGGATCATCGATCGTGGCAAGAGCACTATCCTTTTCATACCTAGGTGCTTATTAGAGTGGCAATTTCTTTCCGTTGTAACATCATATATTATAGTTAGTCTAATAGTCTCATGATCCTCGGCCTAGGTTTGGGCAGCGTGCTCATTAGGACACTGATTATGATTGTAGCCGGAATTATAGCTACGATGACTCCTGACCTCAACCTCAGGGCATTGCCTATTCCACCATCTTTATTAAAATTAGAATTTTGACTAGGAATATAATGTGTTTATAATAATATGTAAATAGCATTATTATATAAAATAAAGCAGAATAATTTTGAAAGCTACGATATATTCTTTACCGATTGTGGCCTGCATACCTAATGACTAATGAGTAATGATGCTCCATATCATGTGATTAACGACAATTATCCGATCTTCTGTTAGTTGTTAGTTATTTTTAATAATCATTCTGAACGGTTTTATTGATATTAAAATTTACCATGATAACTTATTTATTTATCGAATTTCGAGGAAATTACAACAGTGATGATCGTTTTTTTTTTTTTTTTTGGTGACCTTTGCTAAAGTTATAATTGTATTGTATCTATTTTCTACCTGATGGTTTTAAATCGAGTGTAGTACAGATTGATTATTATTAAATTTGTCCAGTAGTTTCCCTAAATGTAAGAAAAAAACTGTTGATAACCTGTGTAAAATATTGATACAATTCTAACTTACGAGTTTTATTGTTTTTATCAAAATGTAACTTTGAATTGTTTATCGAACATGGTGATTTATCATTGGTTAATATAATTTGTAGCCTCGGGATTTCAAAGTTGACGTTTTAATACGAGGTTGAAGGTTACCCATATATTCATCACCTCGTTCAATAAATGTTCAGAATCTTTAATCTTTTTATGAGTAACTTACACAATTTTAAAACGTCCTAAAACAATATATATAGTACACCGAGTTCCGTTCAGAATAATCGCTTTCCGATTGCGGTGATTTATTATTGTGCTTACATTTTTAATAGAAAAATATATCACTCGTAACGCCACAGTAAGTAAAGCAAAGTAGTAAGTAAAACAAGTGCCAACAATTGGTCTATGTATGCGGATTCTTTGATTTATATTTTAAATAAATTAAAATAAAGTCAAACAAATGTATTTGTTATCTATTATGATCTATAATTTTTTTACATAAATGGGTTAATTAAAGAAATGTCCAAGATTTTTCTTCTTAGAGTCATTATTAAACAAGATTTTTATAAGTTTTACAATCAAATATTTTCATGAATATATTTAGAACATTTAAAATATAAACAGTTAATAATCTGTAAGTTAAATTAATCGTGTAAGGTGACTTTAGCTTTGTTTGAATGATAAAGATTAAACTAAATTGTCTTTTATTTGACAGACAAGCAACATAACTTTACTATTATGACCATCGAAAAGGATTCGAAAGGCCTTTGAACAATCAATTTCAAATAACGACTAACATCTTAAATTCCTTTTGTTAATTCATCTCTTGTGACCCAACTTGACAATTCGACCGTAAAATTGATTTTCTAGAAATGTAATAAATGAACTCCTGAGGTTATCAACTATTACATTTTAGAATTCGTTAAGAAAGAACAGTCATATTGTATTACATTTTATACCGAACATGTTATGTATTTGTAATTTTTGTAATACCATTAGCTGTTCATGAACAAAAAGTAAATTAAATACGTGTTATATAACTTACTATGGTTTTAAGTATTTTCTTAAACTAATTTTCGTACAATATCCCTTATCGTGGGACAAACATTGTCTTGGTATTATAGCCAACCTTATAATAGTAATAATAATAATAATACAAATTGCTGCCTATTCTAATATAAAAATATACATTGATAAATTGACTTTTAATGTTTAAATTCTGACACTGTGGTATGTACCTATGCAATGAACGAACGTAGAGTACCTTTTATATGATATTTATAATTATTATAGTTTTATTTTGTTATTATATCTTTGAAATTGTATTTTTACAACGTGGCATATTTTTTAGTACCAATATCCAACATTTAATGAACAGTTTTCTAGTTATGAAGGTTTATATTTAAAGGAATCGAATACAAAATAGAAAAAAAAAAATAAAAAATTGTATAACTACGTATATTTACTATTTTTCAACTCTATTCCGTCTTTTTAAATATCCAATGCTTTTAGGCCCTAAACAATTATTTGAACATTCAAAGTATACACATTATACAGTGTAGCACAGAAATTAATATTTTGTACCCTGTTAAAAATATAAAAATATAGAGGGTTGGTGTTTCCCAATAAAATGTTAAACTAGATATTTTTTGGTATGTTAAAAAGTAGATAACAATGTGGAAAAAATCATAAATATAGAATTTTAAGCGGTTATATGATATATATACATATGTTATTTTTGATGTAACTCGAATTATGGACAAATCATTTATTGATATTAACAATTCAAATACAAATTTTATAATATTTTGTTCTTAATTAAGTCTGATACAATTACTATCAAATAAATTATGAAACAATATTTACATTTTTAATAGGCAACTATAATATTATTATATTACATTATGTTAATCGTTAAATTCATTGTACGTGTATAATTAATTCTCATATTATATATGAATTTAATGTAAACAATGGTAATTTTTATGAAAACATGTATCTCTATACCAGTAATTTGTTGCATATTATAACACTACCTAATGATTGAAATTTGCATATTATAACGTAATTTCGAGATATTAAAATAATTGAAATAGGATATTTTTATAATTTTTTTTCTTAAAAAATGATGGTAAATACTATTTATCAATTAGATTTGTTATTCCAGAGTAAATTATTCATTTTAATTAGTATATTACATACCTATGCATTTTAAGACACATTTTTTTATTTTATATATATCTTTTCCTTTGTGACATATTGCAGTGATTATTATTTTCAGTGCTATTAAATATGAATAGTTAACAAAAGTTCACGTTGAGCATAATAATCAAAAAAGTTATCATTCATTATGACTCTTTAGTTATTATCATCTTTTATTATAACATATTTTTACACAACATAACAACATATTATTATTGGTGTTAAACCAATGAAGTTTAATTAAGATACAATTATAATACAATTATTATTATAATTAAGTTTGACTATATGTTTATAAGACAAAGGAATCACCTATAGGTACATATATATATGACATAATACGGTATTGTTTGTAATAATTATTATAATTGCTACGACTGTATTACGAATAATATATGGAATTATTGAACAAGTACAAAATGTAAATAAAAATAAAATCAGACTCTACAGATGCAGAGTACAATTATATGATGGAATAAACTTTATTATTTTATTATAAAACCGAAAACATGAAACAAAAATGAAGCTTTTATCTAACTTTTAGACGTAGTGAATTGAAAACAAAAAAATATAATAAACAAAATATAGAGAGTACTTTAAATGTAAAATTTATTATAATTTATCACAATTATTTTTATAACAATTTGAATTATCACGTTATTAAAAATGGCCATTTTGTTTAATTGTTTGTAAGACTGTATTACAAAATATAAATTAATACATTCAGTAAATGCTTAATTAATGTAACATATTCTTTCTTTCTTTATTTTCTTTACTACTGATCGAAACTATGAAATAATTATAAGATCAGAAACTAATTACGAAGATCGACAAAAGAGTAATGTTACAATATTTTTTAAATCGATAAGTGCATATATTTACATAAAATGTATAGAGGTAGTACATAATTATATTAGGTATATAGTTATTTTTATGTATAATCACCAAAAAATCGATGCATTCTGTTAGTCTAAATTAAACTGTCTCTTTGACCTCTTATAGTGAAATAATGTAAAATACTTACTATTTATCAGTTAAACAAGTACCTAGTTGTATGCACGTTTAGATTTTTTTTAATGTTCTTTATCCTTAAATTTTCAAAACGTTCACCGAATGTTACAGTTAACAACAAAAATCGCAACATTCAAAATATAAAAATAGATTCATATTAAAATGTTTAATTTAAATAAATGATTTTCTAAAATAAAATATAGGTTTATACATTTCATATTTATAAGGAATTTTTAATAGTATGTAAATCTATTAAAACAGATTTTATATAATAATAGATTTTGAATTTTCTAATAATTATTACCTAACGTTTTACAATTTATGAATTTGTGTTTAATAAAATTACGAATGAATAATTTTTTGTTGCAAATGTTTATCGCCCAAGTGCATATTTTTTCAATAAATTTAACTACATTTTAATTAAATGGATTAAATAATTTTAAATAATTTTTATATTGATTCAATTATTATTATCAGAATTATATCATTATTATGTTTAAATAATTGTATAACAAAATTAAAATTATAATTTATTGTATTTTTTTATATCAATTATATATAATCGATATTTGAATATTTGATTTGGAATATAACGATTACTATTAAATATTAAAATGTATTTAAAAACAAATATTAGGTTAGAATTTTATATTACGAGTGCCGTCTAGCGTACAATTCAATCGTTAAATAAATAAGACATAGGTACATATATTAAAATTGTATTAATATAATATATCACCTACATGTATTACATCAATACCCAAGTATTGATGTATAATATTACTTTTGAGTCATTTTTCCATGATTATTATTTTCTAATGCATACATCGATAAAATCATATTTCTTTCGTTTTTCACCTTGGTAACATATTTTCATATCTTTAAATATCCTATGTCTGAGTACAATGTAACTGTATTTCACTATAAGCCAAAATCCGACTTTTAGGAATACGAAGGCTTACAAAGGTCTGCATTGAAGCTATAATATTGATTTTTATCACGCACACAGGTACCTATACTATTTGATTTTGATTATAATAAATAATAATAATAATAATAATAGTAATATAATCTTACTACATATACCTAATCTATTAATCAAACATTTTTAGAAATCATTATCTTGTAATATACCATATTATTAGAACGTTCACTTATTTGAATATAATAAGAAAAAAGAGGATAAGTGGATGTTGCTCTGCAGTACAGAAGATTAAAACATAACTTTTGTCGTTGGTGTTAAGTTTGAATTAAATGTTATAATAGCATTGTATGCGAAAAACGCTTCTGATCGAGGATAGTTTATTAGCCTAGGATATTTTATGTTATATTTATACTGTTATTATTAATATGGAAGCCGGTTAAGTTAATTATTATTATTAGTTTATTTTCATATTTTTATATAACAATACACTTTACAAGTTTAAAGAACCCATGAAAAAAATAATTTCGTTTTGTATCATTTTTAGATTTTCGGTTACAGAATAAACGTCTTATGTGGAACCTTGATATAAATTAAAACCCCAAACTATAAAAGTTGAACATCTTATAAATGTTTAACTAGAAAATCATTTTCAAATTTGATACATTTTGCCAAAAATAGAGCTTTAAATGCTTATAAAAAAACAGTGCCTCTATATTTTTAATATTTTTCAACTACTATTGTAACAATGCATCCGGAGAGTTGTATTTTCACGCTCGTTGATCCACCAAAAACAATTTTATTGATAAAAAATATAGAAATAAAAACTAAAAAAATTGAAAACTGAAAATGTCCGTAAAAAGCTCAAAACATTTTGAAATTGTATCAAGTTAAATTGATAATATAAACATTCAGTGAAAATGGCATGTATCTGGACGGTAATTTTTTTTAGATTTACACCAAAAACCCAAATCAATTTTGTTGAAAACCGACTTTGCTTAAAAATTAATGTTTTCTTAATTTTTTCCGGTGCTTTGAAAACTATAATATTTAATTTTCACCTCTTGAATGCACTTACTAGATTCATTTTTCTACGGAACAAGATACTGAAGTTAAAAATCATAGCATTATTTCCACAACTTATTGTGTACACAGACACACAGAAAAAACATACAGTGTAAAATCAATACATTCATAGCTCCACTCAGAATCTAAAATGTTGAATATTGCGACATATAGGTAGTTATTTATAATTAATTATTTTTTCCAATTCAAAGTACCGTTTTAATTTATTTATATTTGTTATTAATCAAAGAACAACCCTCTTCAGTTTCACGAAATATTCCATCTAAAAACACATTTATTTGGGTGGTACTATATACCACTGAAATCGAAATAAATACAAATAATATTCTAAAGAATTTATTATAAAAATTGTATATTGTTTGAACTTTGAAGGTCATCTGCGAAATAAAGTTTTGTCTTGTGTCTATTTTTTATTTTATGGTATATTATTACCAAAGTTATAACTTATATGCATATTTAGTTACACAAATAGTACAATTATTATCAAAATAAAAAATGTTAATTTATTTTGAATTTGAACTATAACTTGTATAATAGATTACAATAATTAACAGAATTTAAATTAAATTAACATGTATATTATGCATATTATGTTAAACTATTATTGTAATTTAAAATCTAATAGCTTTAATAAAAAATTTAATTTAAAACTATTTGTGAGGTTAATTATAATGAATTTAAATAATTTTTGGAAATGTTTGAATTTTTTATTGTATTTATTTCTACTTTCGGAACACGCGTGCCGTTTATGCTATATATTTTACCATATTTTCTTTAATTAATTTAAATTGAAATACATTAAATACGTTTCTTTCAGTATACACTCAGTTTAACTGAATATATAATAAATGTTAATTTTTTAGATTAATTATTGGATTATATTATAGAGCTGAGCGATGAATGTATTGATTTTACAATGATGTTTGTTTTTTTATTTTTTTATTTGCGTCTGTGTAGATAAATCATGTGTACTCATGATAAATCTAGTACTCTAAATAGAAAAAATAAAATCATCTGTGTTCAATTCTCAATCAGGGAATGTTAGTATGAACATTTTCTTATAATCTTTCCAGACATTGTAAGTAATCACATAGCACATGGAACAAACAGCACACAATTTTAAAGCCGATAGGTTATAGATGATTTGTTCAGAATTTGTTAACAAGTTTTAGAAACACATAAATAATAACTGTTTCTTAAACAATTTTTTTTTATTCTGTATACACCAGGTTTTTTGTTTTTATTTATGAATACTTAATTTCATTAAAAACTTTAGAGAGTAGACAAAATAGATATTTCCTTGAATCCTCTACACGTATTTAACCAATATCAATGTGTAACAGATTATAGAATTATTAGAATGAATAACAAATACAGAAAGTGTGGCTTAACTTTTAGATTCTGAATGGAGCAATCAACGTATTGATTTTACAATGTGTGGTCTGAAGACACCTTTCATAGCAAAAAAATTGCTTCGATTAGCAACTTCTGGGTGGTTTCTGGTACAAAATTGGATTTAGTTTGTTTTTTTTGAGGGGGGGAGGGCGGAAGGGCTAAAAGTTAAAATTTTCAGTACTTTTCAGAATAACCAGACAAATAAAATGATAAAAAATTAATGAAAAACTAGATTTTTTATCTATATGTTAACCAGTATTAGACAAATCAAACAATATTTTGATTGTTTGTTTGGTGTAACTCAAAAAGAAATAACTTTAAATACTTGTCCTTGTCAAATGTTTATATTAGCATTTTTATGCGAGTACATGATAAAATTGTCTTAATATTTTGAATCGTTTTGAACTAGGTATTTAAAGATATTTAAAAATAAAATTCTGTAAATAGCGATCAAATTATTTATGCTGGGTAAAATAGCTTGAATACATATTAAAAGACTCCTAAAAGTAGTTCTACTATAGCCATAAATATTATAAAATATATAATATAGGCACCATTTTTTTCATAGATATTTCAAGTTCAAATTTTGATCAAATGAGATATTTAAAATATTAATTGAGGGTACTTGTAACTTTTGACATATTTTATTTTTTAAACACAATAATGATATTTTCAAATGCAATGTTTTTGGCGAAAATTAATTCAACATTCCTTATTATTTATATTAAAATACCTAAATTACTTTAACAGTAATATCAACATATCATGAAATATACTTTGAAATATAGACTGACAGATAGTATTCAGTGATAATCGTTTTTCGAATGCAATGATTTATTATTGAATTCAAATTTATCACATACGTTACAGTTACATACTTTTCAATGACAAGGTACACTCGACACCTACTGTCGGATCAAAGCGGTTACCCACTTATCTCTTTTTTAATTTAATTGAGTATTAATTCATTTTCGTCTCGTAATGTACTTAAAATGTATTATTATTAACATTATTGGAGTACAAAAAATGTTGAAAAAAATGAATATGAAGTGTTTAAATAACTATTAGCATATTAAATTTAAAAGCAATAAAAAAATTAAATACTTCCTCTATATAGTTTGTTTTCAAATGCATATTTGTAAACGAAAGAGCAATATTTAAAAGAAGTAACAATTCTTATTGCATTATTTTATCGATTGATTTTCATGAATATTATATACAGCGTATTTTTAATTTTAGTTGTTGTTGTTTACCCTTATTGGATAATACATGTTTTAATGTTCGTGTGTACGGTATGCACTAAAATAATTTGTTTACACCTACTTTTAATGGAAAGCACAATGAAGTATAATTTTTAGTTAGTTCAAATCATTTAACAACATAATTAAAAACTCCTAAGAATGAAATATATGTGAACTAATATAATCGTAATTACATTTTTAATTTTCCACAGTTTGTAATACCCAATGCTATAGTATCAAAAATATTATGATGACATATAATTGTACATTAGTACGTAAGTACAACATCAATAAGGCTTTAAACGGGAGAAGTTCTGATGTATAACATATTCTGAGTATAAATGGTCATTGAGTAGGTCACTGGAGTATATGTGTTAAATTTTAATGATAAACTACTGTTGCACACACAAAATAATGAACCCAAAACACGTAATTTTAAATTAATCTATTTATCGATCCGTCGCTCAAAACTAATATTATTATATTATCATTTACTGATTCAATGTAAAATATAATTTGTATTTATTTTAAATAACACAAATCTTTTGATTTTCACTGGTACCATGCTTCATAAATATCTATATACAATATACATATTCATATATAAATATAGTAAACATTTTAAAATTATTTTTATAACTGTTAATAATAAGTTAACAATTATTTCAATACAATTAAAATCAATTAATACAAGATAAATTAAAACCGCGAAATAACTGAGAAAATGAAGGGCACTTAATTTACGTTCTTTAAAGTAATTCAGACATGGCTTTTTTTTTTTTTTTTTTTTTTTTTTTCCGTTTGAACCGACAGCAGAGGAGGGTCTGTTTGCACATTACTACTCCTCTGCTGCCATCGTTTATTAAGTTTAATACATAATATATCGCCTCTTAACATGCTTCGCCTTAAAGATAAAAATTAATACAATACTTACAATACAATACATACAATCCATACATACCATACAATGCAATACACTATACAATACAAAACAATACGCTACAATACATTACAATACAATACAGTGAAACAATAATAAGTTCGTCAGAAGTTGCAGCCCGCTTTCGAGTGCATCTGCGTTTGCTCAGTCCCCCTGAGCGGCTGCCAATGCATTCGCTCTTCGTTCGGCCTCAGCTGTTCTTTCATCACGCTCCTTGCAGCTTAAAATGTTTTCAGCCATGTCATAAAAAGACTGGGTGGCGCGTATGGAGGCAGCCTGTAGTTGGTCGTTTTCGCTGTACGGGACATCAGAGGGGCCGCAAAGCAAATCCTGAACGTCCCCCGGGGTTATATTTCGGTTACCAATGAACCTCTTCACTGGCAACCGAAGCGGATCCCAGTACGCACAATCGAAGATCGTGTGTTCCGCAGTGTCCTCCGGGTGTTGGCAGTACAGGCAAGCCGCATCAGGGGCGCGCTTCATCCGGTGTAGGTAGTACCTGAAACACCCATGCCCCGTAAGCGCCTGCGTTACATGAAACGTGAGATCTTTGGGGCACCTTCTCGTCCATCTTAGCAAGTCCGGAAGAATCGTGCGCGTCCAGGCTCCTCTAATGCCCCGGCTCCATCTGTTCGACCAGGCAGCAAGCAGGATGTCACGCTCTGCTCTCCGGATCTCATCTTTTGAGTCAGCTCTGTCCGGGTAAATCTATGTATATTATTATTGAATGCTATGCTAAATTACTGAGAATGAAATAACGACAAACAGTTTTTATATTTAGGTAATTGATCCCTAATAAATTGTTCATACAGTTGCACTTAATTAAAAATATACTCAGCTAACAGCTTCTATATTCATCTATTTTACCAAATAACATCATACAAGTTATTGATTTACCTACATTAGCTTTTATTCTAAATAACTATGGTACATATTTTTTCAGTGCTTAATATAGTATTATTAATATATTATATAATATTGTCTACGGATCGTATAATAATCGTTATGATATTATTTGAGGACGAATTTTGAACAACAGAGTTGGAAAACCGTTTACATATTTGTACATACATTTGGACGATGCATAATAGAATGACATTTCATCGATCGACAGTACAATATATACATATAAAGTCACTGTAGGTATATGATATGGGTATTTATATTATTATCATAATAGAAACACATACCTAATCGATTACAAACAATATTATGATAATAATATTCACTATTATACGTCAGGGTCGTGCATGGGGTTGACATTCACTGGTAAGGTTGGGTAGTATTCGAAAAACAAACCTCGTGAAATATTATACCTACTTAAATATTATTATATTTAATATTTTGGATCTTTTCTTCATTATGACAATCGCCATGATGTCAATATCACAACATAATTAATTATTTGTTGGTATGGTTCACGATCTTCGAAATAGCCGTTTCTATAGACCAGCACAATTGCACAATATTGTAAATATCAACTTAAAATAACTAATTATTATGTATTGTATAACTTATGATATTTTACTCTAGTCGCGTTGTAAGACGTGGACAAGACATTCTCTCTCCACTATAAGGTGTACGTACAGCCTGCCGTCTTGCTCGAGGCTCCCAGTTGTTTATACCAGATTATAGGAAGGGTGATACTAACAACATACAGGGAACTCTTAATGCAGAATACTAATTATTTCTGTAAATCGTTGTATTTCAGATGCAAATATTATTTCATAATGGTATGACGTATAATTTTAAATTCCGTACTCCAAAGCAGAACCATATTTTCACGTAAGCATCAACGCATACATATTTAATATCAGTAATATAAATAAAGCATTTATATTTAAATTGAACCACCCTGTATAATGCACTGGCGCGTATAATGCATTATATCATAACCCGTAAAATGTACATTCCCTTGTATCAACGCTTACCTTGACGCACAATATATATATTATTATATTATACATTGTACGTTTCTGCCTGCCTATGCCACGGATCCGTAATATTATTATAAGCGAACTATTGTTTTCGCGTGCGCGACGAAAACAGTAGCTTATGTGCCTACGGTTCGTGGGGTTGAGGGGTGGCAGCGATCCATCATCGGTCGGGCGATATGCCGACAAAAACAGAATCGTTCGCGGTTCACGACGCTTAATCCCGGTTTTCTGCAAACCGACTACTATCTCTTTATATTACACGTACAGATTAATACGGTTACAATACTATACACGACACTATTTTAAGTACGCAAAATGTGTAATAATCATCGCGGGTTATCAGCACGAGTATTGAACTTTAGGTTGTATCGATTTAATCGAACATCACAGGATCTACGGTCAGTTTCGGCCATCGATGCGCAATCCGTAAATAGTGTTTTTCACGGCTCTCAGTCGGTTTATCTTTTGTAGAAATCGTCGGCCGTGGATATTAAAACCAACGCGGTCGTCTATATATGCGATTTTTTTTTTACCCGGTCTGAAAAGTTAATTGTAATAGATGCCAAGAAAATTTGATACGGGACCTTAGCATTCTCTCCGCACACAGTGACAACAATATAATGCAATCGAAAAGTTTACGTGACACAATACTGTCCATATTATTATATTGTGTTATGATACAATTTACTGGATAGGATAGGAGACGGTAACAATGAGTGTCCACGGCGCATGACAATACGAAAGCCGCACGGTCCCGTCGGTAAGCATTATAGTTTTGACGACACGTCACGACCAGCGTGACCGCAGCGGCGCATCTAAATTATATCATAATATAATTATTATAATATGTCTGCGAGACGAGACTTACCTATTCTAGTTTTTAATACCATCCGGCATACACATGAGTAATAATTTGATGCTATATTAAAACCGAGATGTCGATGATCGTGTTGATATACTTGATAGTATAAATTAATTAAAAGAGTAGTCCAGTCTGAAGATTCCTGCACGTCATTGGTTGAACAATTTATTTAGTTGTTTTAAATATTTTATTATGTAGAAATAATTATCGTCTAAATCATTATATTTTTTGTAGTTGTAGTGGTATTCTTCCGATCAGTGCAACGAAGATAAAATACATCTGGCGTCCCGATATCCAAACGGGTGTCGAATACAAATTCGTAGTGATAATAAAAATGATAGGAAGAAATGTAGGTACCACAGAGTATTATTCTGTGTAGGTACGATACAATTTGCATAGAAAAACAGACAAAACTTTAATCTTATTAAATTATTGTTTAAAATTTACTGCCAGCGAAAATGTTTTTTTCTCGTGTGTGTTTACGTGACCGGCGGAATACAATAGTGTACCTGTATTTATATAATATATATATTATACATTAAACTTATATAACATGGCTTGGTCTATGACAGCGGAAATTCAATAACATCGTCGGCTGTATATACACGCGAGTTACGCAGTGACGGTGACAAGATAGACGACCAGCGAACGTTATTAATTATGTATCGCTGCGGTTTAGGGTACGAAGGTTTTTTTTTTTCGACCGGCGGACGCGAGACACCTGCCGTAATGTTATACGCTGCGACGTTGCATCGACCGGAAAAGACTTCTTTTAATCTGCAAATAGGACCGCGTATATTATTATTATTATTATATTATATATTATCGATCTGGCCGGGTGACGTGTGCGGCGGCTGTGGCACTGACGAGTAGGTAGGTACACGTACATAATACCATAACGCATTGGTTCATAGTTTTGCACCCAGGTAGTTTATTCCCATCATTCGCAAACGCTGCTTTTCGGTTAATATATTATTAACATAAACACCCGGATGTGTGTGTGTGTGTGTATGTGATGTGTGTAAATGTATTGTGTACATTTACATGATATTGGTTGACGTCATCAATTATGTTTCTTCAACTTTCTGTGCGTTTATACCTACTTTATATGGGGTGCGTATTTCCCGACCCTAGTATATTACGGTGAGGGATCGGAGCGAAATCTCTGCGCTTGAAGATGCATATTATAATATTATGCTTTTTTCAATCCTAATCTGATTCAGCGCGACGCTGATGTATAATTTTATCTTATTTAGATAATATTATATTGTTACATATTATTATACAAGTATTAGTTCTTTATATTTCTTTAATAGTCAAAATAGTCGTTTTGTTGATGTTGCGGACCCTATGATGGGTCTGAGCGTCACAATGTATTTGACGACTTCTGCACGATCAAATGATTAATAGGTAGCTGTTTTATTTGTACTAACTACTATGTTCGTATTTTATCATATTTTCAGTTTTAATAATATGTATTTAAATATGACCACGCCCGTCACCCATATTGTATATGAATAAATAAACTACCATTATTTCAAACAAGCAGATAATAATGTTATGTTTATACTATATGATGTGTACGCCGATACTTAAATACAATGATACTACAAAACCTATAAGATGTGAAAGGTCATTTTAAATCAACACGACAAAATACCGAGCACGGATTCATTGAACGTCTGATTTCGATTTATCTTTAGAATATAATATTATGTACACATACAATTTGAGTATGAAGAGTTAGTTCGATTGTTTAAATAAATATACCAGTGTAACACTAGATATATATTATTTATGTGTACATAAAATATAAGTAGAATGCAAACATTTTTAAACCATGCAAAAGAATAAAATAATAAACAAACACAACTAAATCATTCAAAAGAGTCTAGATATAGTAACTCAGTATTTAGGGCACGTACTTTGGAGTGACGAAATACAAGGTTTGATATACCTAATAATAAATTATATGCACAAACATAAAACTGAGGGGGACGTGGTGGCCGAGCGGTCTAAGGCGTCGGTTGCGACGCAGCCGACACCGGTTCGAACCTCGGTCACGGGCGGCTCCTCTCTTCGGGCAAGTCACGGTGTCTGGAGAGAGTAATCGCTTTCCCCCTCTCGGGCATGGCAGATACCCACGGGTGCCCACTCAAAAATTCTGCCACACACACGTGTACCAAATCTACCCAATCCAAAAACCTACCGTACCCTCCCCCCACAAACAAACCACCCAATGAATGCTAATGGCCACAGTTGCCGGGCTTAAAAAGATCAATAAAAAAAAAAAAAAAATAAAATAAAACTGAGGAAAGAAAAAAGTGCCAAAAAGTATCTCATAGTTTCGATAGTATTATAGTTTCTTCTGAGACTGTGATACACAGTAAATTATATACAAAGTGTTCAAATTGTTTAGGTAGTATATTATTACATTTTCTCGGTATTACTATATAATATAGATAATATTATTATCTTAAAAAAATCTGATTGTTTATTTTTATTATATTTTATTTATTTATATAATTAGCCTTTGAAACCAATTTAAGTTTTTTTCTTATTATTGTAGTATTGTAATTAATTTTTAATATCGTAAAATTATAATAAATCAACTTAAATAAAAAAAAATTCCAAATATTATTCCTATGAAATGTTATATTTTTCCTAATGATATCTTCTTCTGTTTTTAATTTGTATTTATTCCAACCAATATTACAAGCATTACATTTAGTAGCGATATTGGTTTGATATTACAGTTACCTAACCTATTCATAGACATTGTTTTACAATATACATATTTTTATATACAAATTTAATGAAACATATGAGATCAATTGAACCTGTCTAAGTTGCGTGTAACTATCATACGATGTTTTGTTTTGAAAATTCTGAAAGATAAAAGAAAAGGTTAGGTTATGAATGAATGCTGTTTAAATAAAATATTAATACTTTACGAAAAACTATTGGTGTTTTAACTTAATTGTTTACGAATTGTGCAAGCCACAACCATGATAAACAGTTCATTGTTATATATGGAATATTTAACGGTAATCAGATATATATGAATAATCCTACAATAGTTGGCGAGCAACCCTTGCCCAATCAATGGCCTAATCGAAATGAAATTTGTTAAGACAATGTAAAATCCACAATAAATAAAACTGAAAAAAACAAATTCATATATTGCCAATTAAAAAATTAAAATATTCAAAAATATCTATTAGTGGCTGAAAAAAATTCATAAGTCCATACACTTTTACAACACTAAATATTAAAACATAAATATTGTTGTATAAAATAATGTTTATAATTTAATTTTTATTTGGACAATTATAATAATTTAATCAAATCAAGTTGTACACCTATGCAATGATTCATGTAAATATAAAAGTGATAGAAAACTACTGCGTGTGAAGATTTTATGCTATTTATACCCTACAGGATACATATAATATATCATTCAAAATACAGCTAGTGAAAAGTGATACAAAATTGATTTAATTATTAGGTAGTTTTAAATGGATTACTTGAAGATATCTTAAAACTAAATAAAATCCTATATTAAATGTAACATGATTAAAAAAATAATCGTTTCCACTTAATATTATTATTATTAAAAACTTAATAGTTTTGGAATTTGGCGTATACATTTCCCATTTATGGCATTAGGAATATAACTTTATAAATATACGAGTCGTTTAACCTAATATGAAATCAAAACTTATAATATATAATAATAAAGGAAATTATTGAGCATAGTTGTTAATATTTTAGATTCTGAGTGGAGCGATGAAGGAATTTATTTTACAAGATTGTATGTTTTTATTTTGTATGTATAAACGATAATAGTAATCGAATAAATGCTTCGATTTTAAACTTCAGTATCTTTTCAGGTAGGAAAGAGAACTTAGTTGGTAGAACCTAAGTTAAAAGTAGAAAAGGAAAATACCAAGGAGTTTTCAAGAGCTTCGAGAAGAAAAAATTAAGAAAAAACAAGAATTTTTACGCAAAACCAGTTTTCAACCAATTCGATTTAGTTTTTTTGTAATTTTATTTTCTTCATATCTTTAAAAATTTTTACAAACTTTTTATTTTATTTTCTATACACTACCATGATAAAATGTTTAAAATATTGTATTAGGTTAAGTTAGGTACTGACAGATATTTTAGATTTTTAGTTTTTGTTTATATGTCAAGAAGATGGTTGTCATTGGGTCAAAAAGCCCAAAAACTTACAACAGAATATTTCATAAGTATTGTATACTGTACATTTATAACATAGAGTTAAAAAAGGGGGTCAAGTGGATGTCACTCTGCTGTACAGTTGGTTACAAGTAGATCACTGTATAATGGATGGTATTAAATTTGAATTCAATGTTATAATATCATTGTATACGAAAAACGATTCTGAGCGGTCAGTCATTCTGTCAGTCTAGGATATTTTAAATTATATTGATATTGTTATTATACGGTAGCTGCTAAGTTGAATTAATATTATTCATATTATTTAATTATTAACCTAAAATTATCAATGATGCTGGAAAAATATTATAATATATACCTTTATTCGTTAAAATTGATTTTAATATGTAATTTCGTCCAAATTTGATCTTAAAATGTCTGTAAAAAATAACTGTGTTTATATATTTTTCAGATTTTTTGATTACAGTATGTAATATTTATTACAATCTTTGCTTTAAATTTTCAATCCTTAGTTATAAAAACTGACCATTTTATAATTGTTTAATTACAACGGTTGATAATATATCAGAAGCCTTATATTATATTTTTATTATTTTCGGCACAACAAATAAAAATGTATTGGTATTTAAATAAAAAAAGTGGGTCAAGTGGATGTCGCTCTGCTGTACAGTAGGTTACAAGTAGATCACTGTATAATGGATGGTATTAAATTTGAATTCAATGATATAATATCATTGTATATGATGATAAAAAAATCGCTGCATGAGAAATCAAATGAATATCTGATTCTAATCTTGTAAAAATTTGAACTTAAAATGCTCATAAAAATTTATTTTGACTTGCTTATAAACATTTTTTATTGATAAAATTAGGCAAACTTATTTATAAACATGAGGAATCTTGTATTACATTTTCAAACCTTAGATTTAAAAAAAATGAATTTCTAACTCAAAATAAATTGCACATTTTCGTCATTTCTACGTATTTTGTCAAAATGTTAACTTTAAATGCTTATAAAAAAAATTTGTGAATATGGAATTTTAATATTTTTCATATTTTATTATAACAATATATTAGAAGCCTACTATTAAATTGTCAAGATATTATACCCAACAAATAAAATTTTATTGATATTTATAGAAAAAAAAACTAAAAAAATTGGAAACTGAAAATGTCCGATAACACCTCGCATAATAAGTCAGAATATTTTGAAAATGCTATGGTGTGTAGGAAATTCTTATATAAACATTCGGTTAAAATGTCATGTATCTGCGGTTATTTCTTTTAGAGTTATACCAAAAACTAAAATGGATTTTGTCGGAAATTGGTTTTCCGTAAAAATTACCGTTTTTTTTTTAATTTTTCATTTGTTTTTCACTGCGCTTTTGAAAACTACTGAGAAATTTTAACTTTTGACCCCCCAAAGTACTAACTAGATTCAATTTCCTATGAGAAAAAGTACTATTGAAGAAAATCGAAGCATTTTTACTGTCCTAAAAGGTGATGACAGACACAAAAAAAAAAAATAAAAAAAAAACACACACATCATTGTAAAATCAATACATTCATCGCTCCGCTCAGAATCTAAAAATATATCAAAATATATAAGTGTCATCTAATTGTTAGACTTTAATTATACAATTTACCATGAACACAGAATACATCTTATAATACATACAGCTTATTAGTAAAATACGATTTTAAGTCAAACTATTTATTATTAGTTGGTACAGTAAATGAAACAAATATGTAAATTTAAATCAACCTCAAGTCTTTTAACTATCGAAACAGTATTTAATAAATTTATTTATTTTTCTATACCTACTTATTATACAAATTAACATAAAATAAACTTTAAAATTCAAATGCTAAAAGTTATTTAGTTTTATCAAGTTCAAATTATCTTAAGCCTGTATCTGTAAAATGATGATCTCCCAATATAATAACTGAAATATATATTTTTTTTTTTTAATTTGATATTTCACAGATTATTTTTCATAACATTAAAATGTTATGTTGAATCATATAAAATAACTACGTTAACAAATATTGTACATCTTAATTATAATTTATTCAAATAATATGTCTTAATAATAATAATAATGATAATAACATAATGTTATCATAATTTGTATGGATTTGTAATTCTATTTATGTCAGATACGAACATTTATAATAAAATCTTGAAATTAATTCTTGGCCATTATGATGTTGAGTTTATAAACGAATATTTAAGCTAAATGAATTTGAACATACTTTATCTGATCTAAAAAAGTTCAACATGGTTGATTATTTGAAAGCCGTTTCAACATAAAGTTTTTGGCATAATTTTAATTTTAGAAGCTTATTTTAAGAGGAGAGAAGTATAATATATTGAAAACCAGACTGCATAAGTTGTATTGATCATTTATGTAACTTCGTCTTAACTTATAATATAAAATGTAAGTATATCTACTACTTGGTTATGTTAAGTGCATTGTTGGTATTTTGTGACTAATATTAATATTTCACACATACAGTACTGCTAAAATAAATATTAGACTATTATATAAAGAATACTAAATTCGTGAAATATATAGGTTGATAAATGTAGTAATAATAAATTATTAGAAGACCAAAAACATTTTACAACTTTTAAAGATACAACTTTATTTCTGTTGTTGTATTACTATCTAGATAATTAAATAAGTATATGTGATTTTTAAAACGTTACTACATTTTATTAGTTATACACTTATACGAGGTCTACTAATAAAAATATATTGTTTAAAAAAATTTTTTTTTATCAAAAGGTTAATCAACATATCAAATTGTAGTATAATATATAAACATTAAATATCTTTAAAAGTTATCGCAAGTAGTATTTTTTTTTTGTTTGTATCATATTTCCCCAAAAAAGTGATTTATATACCAGCGAATTAATTCCACACAGTATCATTTTTTGAATGCAACGATATGATGATTTGTAATTGCCAACATGTTTTAAACGACAAGTTTGACAACATAATATTAATTACAGTACCCTACTAATAGCATGCCCTGCTATCGTGTGTTTTAAATGGGTTATAGATTTTAAAAGTATAATGTTGAGATACAAATATGCTGAATACCCATATACCCAAGTCCCACCTACGTATAGATTATTGTGAGAGTTCATTTTTAATAATACTATGAATCAAAAACTTCGTATAAGATATAATCTATACGTATTGGTCATTGAAAATTATTTAGGTCTGCACATTATAGTATACATATAGCGTTAAGTACTGAGATTTATGTTAAAATATATTTTAATAATTTTCTCGCACTTTTGGATTATTCCAAAACGTGTTTACGACTAATGTTGTCGTCAAGGATATTTAACAGTTTAATTATGATATCTACTTTATATTTCCAGTGTTTCGTGAGTTGGTGACTAATGAAAAACATAATATTATTCCTATGAAAAATAAAATATAAATAATAATTTTTGTTAAAACACCGTCGAATAAAACATGTAGCCGTGTAGGTACGTTAGTTTTTTTTAATAAAAATATGCTGTAGTTATTTGTTAATATGCATATTTTTATAAAATAGATACTTCATAGAAAAATAGTTTTAATTGGAATAGTTTTATGATGATACAATTTTTTATGTTACTTACAGAGAAATAACATTTGGTAGGTTGTATATTTTATTCATGAAATATAATCAACATTTTCCACAGTTCATTTGGGAAATCACAATAAATCGATTTCAATCCTATTATTTATTTTTAATTTTTAAATCATAACTTTTCATTGGATTATACAACTTATAGTTAAACGATATTTTAAATGTATTATAATAACGTATCAACATATATAACGCCTACTCCTTACACGGACGTATAAATTAAAATAATTCATGTTAATTTCAAAATATTTCACCTAATGGTATATTGTGATTGCTTTAAATGTGGATAACCCAGATTAGTATATATTAGTTTATAAGTCATATAAGCGTTTATATGTAAGTGTTTTTATGAAATCGTAAATATGTTTATTCAAACAAAAAACCCTCTAAATTCCATTAAAATCAAATTAATACAATCAAAATACACGATTTCGTATCAGCGAAACATCATACGATGGCATCATCATTGGGTATAATAATTTCATTATTTTGGTGGCTCCTCATAATGATAATTTGTTTGTATATAGATTTTAATAATACAAGAAACTACGATTAGGTACTAAAAACTTTTCATACTATCATTTTGCCTTACAAAAACGTGGTTGGTTGAATTTCTTTGAACTTCGTTGGTTTGATAAGTATTGTGGTTATACGGATAGTGTAATGTTATTATCAGATACTATTTAATATATTATTATTAAACAGAAGGCTTTTTTATGACAATTTGTTAAGAATATGTTGTTTGCCATTGGGTGATTAGTTTGATGAATGATTAAGAATACTGTTTGTTTCAGTATTTTTTTCAAATTTTACGAAGAAAAAGAACTAATAAGTCACACATTTTTCATTCAAAATTAAAATTAAACGAGTTTTAAGTATACGATTCTTGCCAATGAATAATTTCACTTACTTTTTAATCTTAAGAAACAGATTTTTAATTTTTAAATCGTGACAAAATTAAAAGTTTGTGAATTTATTTCTAAAAAAAAAAACTAATAATAATATCTTAGTTGATAAAAATAATTACGAAGAGGAAATATTAAAAGTCACTCATCTTTTTTAATAACTACACTTAATATTCAAATAACTAATATGCATTTTATATAAATACTGTTTATTAAAAACTTTACTTTTTAATAATTTTCATACCATATTTATTTTAAAACTTTACATTTATAATTGTGAATACCTACTTGCACTTAGATTATTGTAATTTCAGACTACAGTTAATTTTATAGATATTTTAAAATAATATGTAGTTTTATTTTAATTATATTTGTAATGAGTATCTTCTGAAATAATCATTCAGCATTAGTGTAAAAATATTAGAATTTGTAATTAAGGTAATAAGTAGACAACGAATTTCAGCTAGTACAACTTCATATTATTCATATCAGTGGTGCACGAGGGTTAATATTTATTATCAGACATTAAAGGCTTATACTAACACACACCTAGTGGCTAAATGATTACGTTCATTATGTTATATCAAATTAGTATATATTTATATAAACATATGAATATATTATGACTGTATAATCTGTTTGAATAGTGTTCTTAAAATACAGTGTTTCAGTGATTTCATCTAAAATATCTGCATTATCTGTGTTTACATAAATATGATTGGTGTTGTAAACTTAATAAGTCTATCAAAATTATCAATTTACTCAAGGTCCTTAAAAGAAATGTAATAATTCTATTTTTAATTTTTTAATGACAACCTAAATTTTTGTTTTCATAATCGGAAGTATAATATTTGTATTTCAAATTTTTCATGTGTTGAATATTTATCAAATAATTTTTTTTTTAATCTAATTAATATTTAAATTGAAATCAGTGAAGAAAAATTTCAATTACGTACGTAATAGTTGTTGTCACCTCCGCGCAATATGAATAATTACAAAAAATATTAATCTAAATGTTTAACATTATATTTTGATATTTTAAGTTTTTTTCTGATTATAAAATTTAAAAACATTTTAATTGAAAAAATCAATGAGCATAATAAAAAAAACTTTATGCCGCCTTAAAACAACGCATAACTTGATTGTGACCTAACGATGGGCCTGACTATCATATAATATATTCGAACGTGTCCTGATGAACTTACTAACTGATCAACGTAGAGCCTAAATAATCATATCTTACGGCTTGTATTTTTCACTGTACCATCGTACCACTATGTAAGTGTGCACTAAGAAAGCATCTTCCAAAATTTGCATTTTATAGTGTGGTGATTGCATAAGTATTTTGACGGTCAACGAAATGCACGGGATCAGTTAGTTGTGTATACTTACCTAAAACTAAACTTAGTATGAAAAAAAAAATATTGAAACATAATACGAGGTATATTTTATATGAAGATAATGATCGATGTTTCAATTGCACTTGACATTAGTGGGATCGTCAGATTTTTAAATTGATGTTTATAGGTATTAAGTTTAAATAAGTTAAGATATACACTTTCAGTAAAAGGTTTTCTTTATTTTAAAAGAAGAGCCCGGGAAAGAATATAACCTACTTAAATGGAATAGACAATTATCAGCAATACCATCGGGACTAATTGACCTTTTTTTCACAAGTCTAGACATACCCCAGAAAACTCTATAACAGAAAAGTACGAGTTTCTAGGAGTATTGTAGATCGTAGTGTAGTTATTGTATCAGAGTTAAAACCAGAATAATAGTTATTGTGTTCAAACAATTAACAGTGATTGTGAAATGAGTTTGAAATATTGAAATATTTTTAGTGATTACCACGCGTTATTTTTAGCAATAATTTACCCTATTATTGGTGGGGGGTATGGTATTGGGTTTTTTTCTTACATTTGTTTGTGTATCGGTTAAGTTATTTCCGTTTAGATATCTTATTATATACGTAGTATTTTGCAACATTGGACCTAACATTTATTTCAATGTATTTACGTGTATTATCAAACCTATTTAAACGTTGGTTTCAATAATGAGATTCAACCTGTAACTATGATGTTTATCTACAAATAACACCACATAGTCTGGATCCGGTTATTATTGTGTGCACCTCTTCTATTCAATCTGTACTCACCAGACCAACTCACTACCAACTTAACTATCACTGGTGACTTTGCTGATGATAAAGATATCCTATCTTTCCATCATGACCCTCCTGAGGCATCCAACAGGATCCAAACCCAGCTCGACATGCTACCAGCCTGGTATAAAAAGCCTTCAAAGTTAATGAATAAAATCCATTTACTGCACATTTATACTCATAAACTGTTCCACTACCACACCCAACAACCAACCTCTTTCAACGGCCAAAATGTTCGTTACCTAGGTCTCTACCTAAATCGCAGTCCCACATTGGCTGCCCACATATGCAACAAACAACTAGTTCTGAACAACCGTCAAAGGCAGCTTCACCTCGTCCTTTCGTTCAAAAACGTCACACTACATGATATAATTCTCCTCTACAAGCTACTACTCAAACTTATCTAGTCCTACAGTATTCCACTCTGGAGATCAGCCAAACACTCAAATGTAAACAAAATCCTAACTTTGCAATCCAAATACCTACGACAGATAACTAAAGCTCAATTTTATGTATCGAATGTTGAACATTATACAAACGCTCCCATCTTAAACTAGGTACCAAATATGTCGTCACTGAAACGTATTAGTAAACCATCGAAAATTACTTTATAATGATTGAGCATTGTTCTATACTTTTTTTATAAAATAAAAACTGAACAACTATCAAAACGCTTTTAATGTTGAAATAGAATCTAGGAAGGTAGGCACCTATTAAAATGTTAATGGTTTTTTAAGAACGACACTGTTTTATTATGAAAAAAATAAATAGATTAGATATATTTTATAGTGTTATAATATGAGTTGGGTTTGACTTTTTCCCCGATGTTATACGTTAATGTTGAGATAATTATTCCTTATTATTTCCATGTGAATGTTTATAGGAACTTACTGGAATTACTATTCAAATCACTCTATTTGTTGTATCGTTAAATTTTATTTTTCCAACGACTCTCCTCAGTCCTCTCTAACTATTGCATTATTGTAGCCCAAAATGTTAAATGTTAAATGTGTATAATAGAACCCTTTTTTATATTCTGCATAATGCCAAACTGTTAAAGATAATATAGGTCGTATATATTTAAAGTAGCGTTCACCCGTAACTTATATTATCGGTGGATTGAGATAACTTCGAAATCTCTGGTATCAAACGATTGTCATCGATAACGACGCATTACACTGTACTTATTCCGAGGAACGCATTTCCTCACGTCAGTTTCACCATAATATACAAAGTACATAAATATATATTCTAGATAATCAATGAAAGTTAAAAAAAAAAAATCATACAATGTCGAATGTGAATGCAAAGAATAATAATGTGACAATTCGTAAGGAAACAAACCAATAGAGTTGTTTTGTTAATAAACAACCATTTCTTAACAACTCATATTATGCATTATATTTAATGGTGGAAAAGCGACGAAGGAAACACTTGGTTGATAATACATACAAAATAAAGGCATTAACTAGATAAAAAGTTATTTTTTTAACTTTTTAACTTACACTTGAGACATTTTTCTTAAAAATTGTTTCTAATACATTTTTAAACATTTCGTTAAATTATACTCTTCCAAAATAAATAAAATCAGCGGTTACAGTAAAATCATGGTTCATTTTACTATATATAATATTATAATATTAAAAAAACGAATTATGGTAGATACTCCGAATGACAGAATTTGCATAAAACTATAGTAACTTATGATTAGATATAAATTGATCATAATATTCACTATCGAGTTTCAGCCAGCGCTTATTTTATCATATTTATACTATACAAAAATTACCATATAAAATATTACCCTGGCTATTATATTGCTCCTCAGATCACTTTAATAAACTATACATATTAATAGAATAGATAACTAAAAATTAAAATCAATTTCTTGAGCATTGAGATTACGTGGACGGAATCTTAATTGATCGATGTAATGATTTTAAAATATTGCAATTCTTTAACAGTATTTCATTTTTGTGTGGTGTGTTTTGTATTCAGTTTGGTACGATGCATCATGTTCGGACGCTGCTAAACTGGACTATTTCTCGAGTCTATCTTTCCTACAATTTCGGAAAGCCTCTACACTGTGCTAACCAAAAAAATTAACAACCAGTTACAAACATATACATCATGCCATGTTTGTATGGCTAGAATGCTGTATACATAATAATGTAATTTTTGTATATTTACTATACAATGTATGCCGTTCTACTAGATGTATTTTCTAATACAGTGCATTTTTGTAAGTTCTGTATCAAAAATTACCTTTGTATTTGTTTAGTTTTCATTTTTAATTCATTAAATTTTAGAAATCTCTCGAAAATTAAATTTTTCAAATTAAAACTCACTAAATGTACGATTTTTGCGCTAGTGCCACGAGAGAGTTGCTGGCAATGCGTAGGTTATTGGCATTTGTGGCGGTTGTAGTAGAAGGGGGTTGGCGAGAATGACCAGCCACTGGGTAACGACGGCGACGACGACTTCTCAAGCCCCGAACTTGCCTGCCGGAAGTTTTAAAATACGGCTGCGTCGACTGCAATAAACCGGCGAGAACACAAGTCCCACGTACCAGAGTGGGCGGTGGCAGCGGTGGATTGTGGATTCACTGAAACTGTTTTGAGAATTCCGTAGTCCTCAGCTCACCCAGCTCCTCCGCTCTTTCCATATCGTTACTGCATCAGCCTTCTCTCACATTTTTATTAACACAAACTGCGAACAGCATATAAACGTTTCGCACGCCCGTCCGGGCCACCGTTAAAACCGATAATATCGCTAAATCGTAAAAACTTCATTTTTACGACCGCGACCGCGAATGCGAGTAGTGACGTTATAGAGATTTTCGGTATATATGTGTAATAATATAATAAGACCGTCATTGGCGATATATTTTGTATAGCGTGTATATAAATGTAACATAATATATATGATAGTCTGCTGTGTCTGGCGCCTACAATTCGCACCGGAAACTAACTTCCGCGAGCCCCACTGCATGTCGCAGTGTTCGTATTTTATCTGCACACCGTGTCCACGAAACCGCGCCCTGTATACATATAAACATATGTTTATAGTTACATATTATGTATCTATATTCTATGTACATTATACATTTTATATTATAGAAACCCGACTTTTACTCACTCCCTCCAGATCACATCTCTCGACCGTTTTGAGATCTCTTCACTCGTTTTTTTATCGACATTTCCAGAATATCGATATTTCAATTTTTTTATTTTCACCCCGATCAAATCCACTGCATTATTGAATCAGTGAATTATTGCCACTACGTCATTCAGCTCTGTTCTGTAGTTACCATTGCTACATGGTGTTTGGTTCAAAATAAATCAAATTGGGTTTTATAATATCATATTGTTTACCACGTAAAAAAATTAATAGCTTAAAATAGGTGGAAATAACAAACGAGAGTTTAAGGACCCGCGACAATGATTATTTCTAATATTTTATACAGATAATATGAGATTCGTCATATGTAATAGTTTTAAAATACAAACATAAAATTTTAATTTTTTCAAATTATTTTTGAACTTTTGTTTCATAAAATTTTTGTTTATTTCAACAGATACAATTCGAACAGATGTATCCATCCATTCATAGAATAAACATATTGGTTTATGGTACCTGTATTGGTGTGTAAATATACATCCCAAGTGGATACGTCATATGTACATTATTCTATATATTCTTCAACTAATAACTTTTAAAGTTGTTTAAAGGATTACACTTCATTTACACGCGTTTACAAGAAATGGTCATTAATATTATTAAGTTGTAAAATCCGCTTTAAAAACTTAACCATTATATTATTATGAAAATATATTATACACTAAGTATAACTCCTACAAGTTACAACTTAAGTTATATATTATTTGATTAGTTATTTACACATACAATAGCAAAGAGTAGATACATTAATAATAATACAAATCAAAAACAGACCAGAACTATAAACCTATATGGTTTACTAACTAACTACACAATTAATATATTATATCGCATTTTAAAATAGGAATTAGGAAATAGGATAGTCAGGTACTGAAATAGAATTCCATATTTGTAAGCAATGATAATAATTGCACTGGTTAAAAAAATAGTATTGTATAAGTTTGAGATTGAAATCTAAATTCTAACGCAAAACCAATTTTCGATAAAGTTGATTTTTTTCTTATGTTATAATTTAAAATAGATAATTTTAATTAAATATTTTTAGTGTTTTTTTCCATAAATGTTGGTAAACAATTTTCAATAGGTCAAAAAGCAATCCATTAAAATTGAAATAAGGTTCTGTTATTTTTTAATACATTTACACATAAACTTTCATAATATAAATGTTTTCATGTGAGTTTTTTAATTTATATTTAACTTTAAAAAAATTACCTTTTTTTATAAATAAAAAATATATTATTTTCTATGCAGACTTTTAAAGAACCTAAAAGTTTTTTATCATAATTAAAACAAGAATGTATAATAATGAAATAAACAAGAATATATTATTAATAGACATCTATCCATGAAAAATATTAAGTATGTTAGGTGAATAAATTGTCTTTAAAATCTAATACACTATTTAAAAATAATACAATAACTATTTCAATATAGAATTCTGAACTATACTAGTTTAGTGCCTATGTTATTTTATCTTCAGTATTAATTAGGTATGTTCTGACAATATTATATTATCTCATAAATTGTATATGGTATATTTTACTGACGGCAACAATGAAATCTAGCTTGACATTTTTCTACGATTTTTAAACTCCAATAGTAGTGTATTAATTTAACTATAGTACAGTATACCTACTAAATGATAAATATTGATACAATCTTATAAAAGAAAAAAACAATTATATTATATTATATAATAAGACATAACATTATAATCTTTCCTCTCTTCTTAATGGGTCAATAGACACACTAACTATGATCTTTTTGTCAACATTAAATTCCATGTAACTTCATATTTATCTCAAGCACCCTCCCTTGTTCCATATCATTCCACTTTCAATGTTCATAACCATACAATCCATTGAATCTATTTATATATGCTATATTATAATATAAGAGTAACATCAGGCGGTGACTGACTTTGATTTATTTAAACCACACCCTCAACAAAGAAATTGCGTTAGGTACTGTGTTAATCGTAGGACTTATCAAAATACAATCAATTGAATAATAATGCGATGCTCTCGAGGTCGGCACTCCGCACGTGTTAGCCACAACTTTTGTCGTAGCCAAGCAGAATCCTGCCACATGAGGGTATATTCTTATATGATGGAGTATTGATATTTTACATTTTTCAATTTTTTAGTTTCATTTTAAAAGTATTGATAAAACTTTTCCGCTCAGCAAAAATCTTGAAAATGTAATGCAAGATCCAACATAACGTGATCTTATGACAATTAAAAATATTGAAAAAAAATACTATAATATGAGCTGTTTTTGAATATAGAAACTAGTTTAAATTTATGTGAAATCGAATATTTTAACGAAAAAAAAAATGATTTAAAATATTTGGTTCTAATTCAAAAAAAATATTCGTAGGAACTTGAATTTTTTTCAATGACGTGTATTATTGATTTGTAATATAGGCACACAATAGAATTTTCAAAATATTAATGCTCATATTAAGCTTTTTATACCATGAACCTATTAACTATGTTTTACGGTGCATTAACTTATAAGTTAATAATAGCCAGCAATACTGTATGCAATATTATAATAATATTACTAGGTATTTAATTTATGTTTTTTTTTATTACAAAAATTGATTCAACCTACTATATAACCTACTATAAGAAAAAAATAACCAGTATCAATATAAATATAATATAACAAAGTATTCTTAAAGAATCCAAAATACCAACTAGATAACAAGACACAATATGGTACCAGAAACAAACATCAAAGTTTAAGAAAAATTATTACTCTTTTTTGGGGTGACACACAAAAAAAACTGCACTAATTTGAAAAACCAATATACTAATTGCTCTGCTCAGAATCTAAAATACTAACTAATATAGCTAATACTTAATTATTGTATTTTAATATATTTTAATAAAAAGTAAATGCAAAATCACTACTATAGTTAGATTATTTTTTGTGCTCACACAGAGAAGTTTATAAAATATCTCTACTCGTCAGATTTAAAATGCTTTCATCGTATTATTTTTAGTTGAAAACCATCAGTGTCACCACTTATCACACGTTGTTCATGATTTAATGTTTATTTGTATCATTAAAAAACAGTTATAAACATGAGTTTCATACTAGGTTATATGAACACCGTACGATAAAATGTTGTCAATTTAATGATTAATCAAAATATTTTAATTTATTTTCATATAATATAAATGCATTGGCATGTATGCTGCTGTGTTGCCTTAATGTATTCATAATAGGTTAATAATCACAAATATTTTTTGTTTATATACATTTTTATATATTATAAACCTAAATTATATATTTTGCCTGTTGTATACCATATTCACATAAATCTATACCCGAGTACATACATATATCATATGCAATGTACATTGTCCATCAAGAAACAATATTTGATCATTTTTAATGAAAAGTTAAATTTTTTGAATGTACTTTGAATCTACCATTTTCTGTCATTTCTAAATCAATTTTCATAAATAATTTTTTATGCATAAACAACGTTGTTGACAACAAAATATGAAATCTTCATAATTTATTTATTTTTTCATTCTAAGAATGTTCTTTTCCAAGATTAACTTAACACCAATAGTATTCAATAAAGAATATTAAACAATACAGTTATTTTATTGTCAAAAAAAAAATAACATAGGCTACTACGTAATATGTATGTCATTTTTTGAAAATTTATTTAAATTTTTCAACATTATAATTTATGTAAATTTAAATTATGACTGTAAAATATTATATTATGATTAATATACAAAATGTTTGTACGATAAACAAAAGGGTTATTATAACGAAAACAATTACAATCATGCACATGTATAAATATATGTTTCATTGTCTTTAATATTTTAAAATTACTATTAAGAAACATATTGCCGAATAATTTATTTTTTGAAAATTGTGTATAATCAATATTATTTTTAATTTAGCTTATATAGTTATATTATATTAAGCATATTACAACTCTATTTTCAATAATTATAGTTGATTTATATGTATATAAATATTAGTTACAAAATCAACAATAAAATCATCTAATTCATCGTAGGTATTAAATTAGAATGATACCAAATACAAATAGTACAATACATTTTATATTTTTATTATACAAATGTTTAACATTTATCTTAAACTCAAAGTTTCGATAGAGATTACTTTTTTGAAAAGTTTAAACCACCGATTTAAATTTATAACAAAAAATTAATTAAATAGTTTATAATGAACAAGTTTTGAATAGTAAAATGATTTTTTTAAGAAATCAAGAAATAACTTTCTCTCCACATTCATACTGTACTATATTAAATTTACAGACGAAAGTATTAATACAGAAAGTAAGAAATTTACATACAATTGTCTGTACCGAAACGCAGACTAAAAAAATATTTAGTATATACCGCAGCATACCATTTAAAAATGAAAAATTGAATCCCTTATATGAAGATAAGATAAAGCCAATGAATAATGATAATGTGTAGGATTTTGAGAAAAGAAAATTATAAAGAAACAAAAATTAAAACATTCAATATTTTACTGGTACAAATAGTATATCATTAAATTTTAAAGACACTGCAGCTCTTGAATTTTGTATAGATTACATTGCGTTCTTCGTCCTAATATTGTTTTTTTTAAGAGTTACATATAATAAAGTTTTGTACGTATAAATCATTTTGTAGAAAATTTGAACTAAACGTCTATGTATATTGGGTAAAAGTCGTTGGATGCTAAAAATCAATACAAATCTAAGAACTAATAGTATTTGAATGTTGAGTTTGTTTTTATTTTTCGGTAAAATACACGAGTTTGATTCACTTTTGAAAACACTCTATGGTTAAACGCTTTTTGAAGTCTTTACAGCAAAATTATGCATGGTTGCAGAATACGCAAACGTGCTCTTTTATAAATATATACTTTGTCAACAATATACATTATATAATTTTTGTAATGCATGAAATGTGGCATAAAACAATCATAATAAGCTCTCAACGTGCATTGGTATTAGTTTTAAACTAAGAACACAATAAACAAAAGTAGGGCAAAAAAACTTGCATACATTTTAGTTTGCAACAACCGTTTTATATATTATTTTAAAATTAATGAAATATTAAATAATCTAAAAAATTTTTTCCTATTGTAGAAAAATAAATGTATCATAGCTATATGAAATTGTACATAATAGTGGTATTGCAATATTATACTGTTTAACAAAACTCTTTTAAAATAAATAATTTTGCGGGCTAGGGTCGTAATGTTCAGCACTATGATATTATAGTAAATGACGTAGTAATAAATTTGTTATAAAATTATTCACTAATAAAAATAATGATGAGAAAAAATGTAATTCATGTATATAATATAATCTATTTGATTATATAAATATATTAATTAAACTAAAATCTACTTTATAAGCATGTATACTAATATTAATAAAAGTTAAATTAATAAATTCTTTGAGACTTTGGTAATATTATAGGTTACTTTGTATCCGGAATTCAACACCTAAAGGGTGACTCGCGCATGCATTTTGTCCTTTTAAACGAAAATTAAAAACGAATTTTCTTTTATTTATATCTAGTTTAGTGCGGTTTCGGTTGGAAACACAAAAAAGCAATTATTATTATTAAATTTGGTTGTCACGGTAAAGAAATTCCCATTTGAAAAATGTCATTCTTTTTACTTATAATTCTTTCCTAAACATTGAATTACAGTAAGCAAATTTAAAATATCTCCCAAATACTATTTATACAGGTATTTTAAATAATCTTAAGTTTATTCTATTTAGTTCATAAATAATGTCTTTTAATCAAAAATATGTTTATTGCGTTACAAGTCACAATGAATACAATCACTAATTGTATATAAATTAAGACAAGTTCACAAAACATGGAATAATGAAAACAAGATATAAAATGGTTTTACTTTGATGCAACATAATATTATAATAGGTACGTCAACAATCAACACTATACGATGACGAAATGTGAACTACAATGGTCAAAACTTTAGCCTCGTTCCCCTCTCGAAGCAAATATTACTTAAAATAACATGTAACATACTAACATGTTATCATTCTACATACACAATGCGTACATCAAATCTATAAATAGGCTAAATGGAAAAGGAAAATAATAAATAACTGTCACTATAACTTGACAGTCAATGAATACACATATAATATGTATTTTTTTTTATTATAATCGTTATGATGTAGATACTTAAACTTTAGGGTCGTATCTCAAAAGCATGGTAGCATGGTATTTTTATTTAACAAGGATTACAAATAGAAACGGATTTACAATCTAGAAATCTAGAATAGTATTCAGTAATAAAAAATATATTTGAAATAACGTTTAAATACTTTCAAACTAAAATTCTAAAAGTATTTAAAAAAGTTTTCAACACTTTTACTTAAATACTTTTAACACTGGTTGAGGTCGGAGTTGGACGTATTTCATGACTTTACGTGAGAACAAAATATTAATAATCCACAACGAATTTGTTGTTTTAGGAACCGCAAATATTATATATATTACAATCTATTGGTATACCCACATCGTATTATTTTATTATATTTTATGTAATGCAACATTTTGCATTTATAATTGTTTCAATATAATGTAATTATACCAATTGGTCATTATCTCCGTCTGGAGTAATTTATTCTCATTATTGACATTTACTACAACGTCTGTCAAGACTTGTCAACAAACGTCACAACCCACATGTGTCCACGCCCCACGGTACTTATATAATTTATAAATGAGAGTTGTTTATCGCGTTCTAGATGCTCTTATATACGTCATCTCATCCAAAAATAAGCCAATTCTTCGGCATAAAAAATAAAATGAAATTTACATCTCATGGTGGTCAGGGAAGATGCAATCAATTCGATTTGTGCATTAAATACATCTACCTCAACAAATGTTGTCTGAGACATTCGGTGTGTTTTTCTACATAGTTTCGAATACCTTGTTTGTAACAAATACTACTATACGTCTATACCTAATAATTATTGTCTGGCTTATCATTTTTACAACTGTGGTATCACCCGTATAGAGCAACACACGGTAAAACACACTACGCCTCACCCGTGTACTCTCTAGCTAATAACACTCTATAAAATAAATTATAATGGCACTGTTAAGTGTTAATTCGTGAGGTACGATGGTATACGTTAGTCGGTTCTGCTTGTTCGTTCCTTCTAAGCTGGATTGACTCAATGATTATATGTACCGTGACATTATTCAGTTTAATAAAACCTCATTTATACATACATACGTACTACGTATATTCCGGCGCTTTTCCTATAAAAGGTATGAACGTAAAATGACTGAAATAATATTCGAATTCAGGTTTCAGGTCGGAAACGCTTTTATTCAGGTGTAAGACAAATATAAAACAAATCGCCAAATCAAAAACACTTTGCCCGTACTACGGCTGTCGATCCTAGTGTCCAATCGTCATAGGTACCTACGTTCTCGCCGAATCACTCAGCGACAACGGGACTACACGTGCCTGAGCGATGTTATGTAGTAAAATATTATGGTCGCCTCAGAACGTCTTGTCTGACCTATATTAATAATTAACCATTAAACTACTTAAATATTCTCATCTATATTACATATAATATTATGTTGACAACTGCAGTCGACAGTATACGACACAACTTAAACGTTATAATATTATCACATTTTAATGATGAAACATTTTCAAACGCTCCAATTCATTAGGTCTATATCGCATTGTCAAAAGCAAAAATAATCGCCAAGCTTTCCAGTGGAAACTTTCCACCGTAAACATCTATACATTATCCCGTAGAAATTATACGCATTGCACAATAATAATTCTGTAAGAATTTAAATAATTCATTAATATTAATTTTTTTTAAATATAGTAACAAATGACTATCCATTAAATTCAAATGATCTATTAAATCTATATCGAATGGTTATGCAACTGATCATAACTCATTGGAAATTAATTTAAATTAATATTTCGCCTATTTGTAATAAGTAGGAGTTTATTAAGTACTATATACTAATCAAACATTGAATTTAATCCATTCAATTCTTACTTTAATAATAATTGTCGTTTTTAAAATTATATGTTTATGATGTATGAACGTATTATTTAAATCATTATCAAACGTAATGAATAAGAATCATTCCTATTATTTTCCAGAGTGCAAAATTGCTTTGTACGTTAATGTATTAATGTATTATTACAAATTAAGTACCTATTACCTAATATATCATAATATTTTATACAATATAGTTTACGATGTGCCCCGAAAAATAAGTTCGAGATGTGATAAACGAACGAAATGTCTTTTAATAAATCAATACAATTTTTATTATTATTGAGTGATAATTTATATACAGCTACCTTTTGACTACTACACGTACCAAGAGTCATATGGTATCTATATAATTCATATATAAAATAGGTATAATAATAAAATAATAATTAATATTTTTCTTACTGTGAACTTTATCATATTTTAACGAAAAACACAACAACAACAAAAAGATTAGACAAGTGAAAAATTTCTATGCTGTACAGTAGTTTTCTAGTATGTCACTGTAATTGATGCGTTTGATTTGAATTCAATAGTAAATCATTTTATACAAAAAAAAATTGTGAGCGTCACGGTGTTTCATCCTAGCATACATGTATAAATAATCAAATTTAATAATTAAAAACCTGTAAACTATACAATTAAAAAAATTATATAACTTCAAACTAGAAATAATTTGCTAATTTTCTGGATTTGGATCAGTTATTGTCAAAATTTGCATCAAACTGCAGATGATGTACTAGACATAGACCACTGTTTAATTTAATAACATACTACAACAGTCTGACGTATGTGTACTGTTTATAATATCTAAACGACTGTTTTATAGAACTAATGTTTGGCCACTCCGGCGCCAAATTCACATTTCACGAAGGACCTCTGTCTTTAGAGGTTTTACACGGCGTCGTGTTACGAAAGTGGTGTTTGCCAATCCCTTTTGCTCGACACGAACGATGATGATACGTGCATAAACACGTATAATCTCGTATCATTGGTTGCAAAACGCTGCACAACTATTATCATTATTACTATTACTATAACTGTTACTATTACTATTATGGTAATACAGAATATAAATACTATATGATTATTATATAGTCTGTATATACACACGAAGTGTACGGAGAAAATAAAAACGATACAAATACCAATACCATGATGAAAAATTATTGATTTTTTCGTATAATATCGTCGTTTACTTTCTGTAGCTTCGTCTCATGGGACTGGACGTCATGCTACAACAGCCAACGATAGACACTACCGTGGTAACTTATGATCAAAAACATTTTTGACACTGAACATCATAGGTACCTACTAACCTACTTAATAATAATTTATATAATATGGTATTAGAACCAAGAGTTGATACCGTTTAAACAAATGTATTGGCTGTTTTCTACGATAGCCCCTTCTTGTAAAATATATTTTAGAGATACTGCCAATATTGTGGCCAGTAGGAATTTTCGTTTCTTTTCTTTTCTCACATCTTCACTAAATATTATCTGATAAAACATGTAGGTACACGCATAATAATAATATATTATCATTGCGGGTCCATGTAGATATTAAATATTAATACCGTGCGGCTTGCGATTTATTATCCTAAGCATAACCGAAGTAACCTCGTGTTGTTCGATCAAATCCAATTACTGGAGAAAATTTCATATTCAGTATATTTTCACATTGATCTATAAAATAATCTAATTTTTCTTATTGTTTATTTAAATACATAACCGTAGAAACTCGAAAATTGCACCAAATTTTAAAATTACTATTTTCTATACATGGTAAAATATTCAAACTAATTTTCCCCTTTTTGAGGTATTTTATAGCCATGAGACATTTTTCAAATTTTGTAAATTATTTTTCAGTTAGAAGTTCATAAAAGTTTTTCTTTTCTTAGCTTACATAAGAAATTTTTATAGAAGATTCCCCACAAATTGTTCCACCTTAAACAACAAAAATGTTTACCGGAAAGTTACGCTATTTAGAGCCATAAGATATTTTTGGTTTTAATTAATTTTTTTAATTATTAAATTTCATTATTTATACCTGTAACTAGGACGGACCAACGTCTCCACTCAGAATCATTTTTCCTATCTAATGATTTATTAATTTGTACATCCCTTACATTGATATACTCGACAACTAGTAGACAACTGTAGGTATAGCAGAGCGGTATCCACTAGTCCGCCTTTTTTATTTGTGCTTTTATTAAAAAATAAATTACTCTAGCACACCAATCATCTTAATCGTGATAATAAAATAATAACTTTAATTATGTAGTTAACTATTTTAGCTTAGTAGTTACCGATGACAATAAAGAAAGTGTTTATTAATTTAGATTAGCAATCTTTATAATAAATAAAACATTATTGAGAAAATTACAGGGGGTGGCACTGTGCCAGGGTAGGGACCAAAAATTTAGGAAGAGACTTTAAGGTCAGGTTAGATGTACAGTGTACACTATGCATTGGAAGAAGGAAAATGTATTGCACAATGGGTATAAATATTGAGTGAAGTGAATATGAATGGGAAGAAATCAGACTATGTCCCGTCCATAAACATGATAACGTAGGGTGTTCATGAAATGAAAGTGCGGAAAACCATGGTAGGAGGGAGGTAATGATTATACATGTGTACCCAGTACCTACATTGTATTTGACTTATGTTTTAGAGAATTATTTTTGGGATGCTGATAAATATTGTTATAATATATGTATTTGTATAGTATATTCATTATTCATAATAGTATTTACTAGGATAGTTTATTGTTAATGTTAAATATTTCTCATTACATTTAATTTAAAATGAATATTTCTTGGATTCAAATAATTTACAGGTTATATGAATTGAAGATTCGTAACAATAAAATGTTACATTCAAGTAATGTAGGTACCTTTAACTCGGTCATATAAATGTTATTATGTAATAACTATAATAGTTAAATTAATCACCAACAGCATTGTATAATTTGTTCCAACTCAAAATTTTAAACTAACTCAATAAAACTAGGAACAAACAAAGTTGTTTTTCTTCATATCTTCTAATAATATTTTGCACTACAATATTATTTTTATATATTTTCTTTTAGCCATTTTATTAAATCTTCTTTCTCTTTTTCAACTATTATTTCTAATATAAAAATAACTAAACTATAAACAAAAATAAAATAATTGTATTTAACTTATTTCATGAGTATTGTATGTGTCTAATAAAGTTTTCACATTTTTTAAAAATAAAATGTTTTCAATGAACTAAAGAAAACTAATTTACCCAGAAAACAGAAAATGAAATTCACATTGACACATTTTTTGATTAAAATAAAAAAAATAAACTTATATTATACTTCTAATGTAAGAATAATTAAATTAAAATGTTCTTTAAATATACTAAACTTGTTAAAGTAAAAAGACCATATTATACGTGTATATAAATATGCTATATACATATTATAACCATACTGTCATTAGTATATTCAGCAGTTTGAAATAATCATAAAAATTAAAACTGAATGTTTGAAATTACTTTATCATAAACAATATTTTGCATTTATTTAAAGTCAAAATATTGGTCTGAAAAGTTAAGTAATTATAATTATAATTATCTGAACAAATAATAAGAATTAAAATTTTTTTTTGTTTTCTTATTATTAATTAATCAAGTATTCAGGTACACAACATAATGTATTCCAGAAATGATTATTTATAGGTAGTAACGCAAATACATTTATTTCACAAATACATTAATTACTGAAAAAAATCATTTTTTACTTTTATTAATTTCTTTTGGAGTGCTAAGATGCTAAGAAATAGATTTTGAAAATTCCTATTATGATAGTGTGATGGTCAAATTTGACTTAAGAGCAGGGATGCAGTGCCGACATTTATGGATCGTGATGATGTGATAAGCGATCATTAACAAAGTATACTAAGGATCTGAGAATAAAACTATGTCACAAAGATTTTATTTATGTAAAAGATCATAAAGAAGTTAATATTAATCATTTAATTTATAAGAAACTATGTATAAGTAATAATAGGATGTAAATTTGTATTTCATATTACATTCATTGATTTGGTGGCTGTTAATTTTTCCAATATAGTGGTATAAATTTAATTTTTACTGACTTATTTTTGTATAGTTATTTATGGTAAATAAAAATTTGCTACTTATATTTAGAACAAAATTGTAGGTGTATACCACATTTTCTTATAGACTGCAAGACTGCAAAATATATTACAGCTATATTTTAATCTATACTTCGTACCTCTTTTACTATGATTCTGATGCGTCTTCGCTCGTAAGGGCAGGTAGAAGCGATAGATTTGCACTTACCCGATGATATTTTAAGTCACCTAAGAACCCATACGCGCACTCCATCAGTTACTTGAAAATCCACAGACGGTGGAACTGGTGGCTAAATTTAAAAGGTCAGAAGATTTCCAGTATGAGGACATTCTCAAAAATCATTACTGACAGTGACGACGGAAGTGAAAATAGCAATTTGTGAGCAGGTTAAGTTGGTGGTGATTATGGATGAACAAAACGAAAAGTAAGGAGACGTTGAATTCGATATGGCAACTGATTGACAGTGGCTGGAACCACCAGCTATGTAGCTGAAGAAGAGGCAGAGATGACGATTTTCTCAAAAAAGTGACAATAGATTTCCTAGTCTCTAGTAATTGAATCATTTACATTAAGCGTAGTATACATTATCAATAAAAAAGCCGAATATTTAAATACTTTAACTGAAACTTCTCGCTCTATGATTTTGCTATTATTTTATTCATATACACTCGACAAATTAAAATAGTGAATAACAATAATATCCGAAAGAGACATATTAAATGCGAGTATGTAAGCAACTGAATTACTATTTGGAATTTAAATTTAATATATATTTAATATTACAACAACAGACAAATATAAAAAAAAATCCACAACTGCCACATTTGATGAGTTCTAATCATTTTTTTTATTATTGTAAACCAAGTTTCAAAATAACTTTTATACATTTTTGAGAAGCTAAAGCTAAAAGTAAAATATACGTATTTTTTTTTAGCGTTAGGTATCATTATTTGTTGACATAATTATGTAATTGCCACAAATACTGTAATTGAATCTGAATTAAGTATACCTACTTAGAGCTATAATAATAGCAAATACTACATTATATAAATTGTAATACAATAAAATTGATATACTATTAAACTATTCACTGAAGTTAAAATGTAAAAACAAATAGATTTTAAAAATACAAATATAGTACAAAATCAATGATTAGAGTTAGAATTTATTTTTAGTTAGCTTAATTTAAATAATGATACCAAAAAAATTATCCTATTCCTTAACTGTATAATTAATATTTACTTATAAAAACTTGTTAGACTTATTGAGATCGCAATTAAAATATGATACGGCACTTTTATTTACCTAAAAATTAGTAAATTGTGTTATATGGACTGTATGGAATGATTAAATATATCAATTAATGAAAAACGCTTAATGCTAATGTATTAATTGGAAGTTAAGAAGTTGATATTGTCTATGGATATTCGAGTTTATAGGTGACATGATCAAAATATACAAACGTCTATAATTAAACTGCAAGACCCAGTAAACCTAAGTCTTTTGAACCATGTCCAATTAATGACCAATTTGAAGACCAAATAGAAATGTTCATTACCTACTGGTTACACTAAAGTTAATAGTGTTATTAACCAATTTCCATTGTATATAAGTCGTTCATCAGCCGATAAAGTTTGAAAACACGGAGAACTTTGTGCGGTCACCAGGCATGATTCAATTTAGTGAAATATTGATTATATTATATTGTGTACCAATAAACACTGATGCAGAAGCAGTGGCTAGAGAATAAAGATCTTGGCCAATTTCGGCAGTTGCCCGAATTTTTTTTTCAAGTTATAATTATTTGTGACTGTCTATTACCCCTTACATCTTATACACGGTTTTTTTTTGTTTTTAACTTCCTAAAATAAACCGGTATCACTAATCAGCAATGTAATTATTGATTCTATTAACGTGACAGTATTAAATAAATATAATGACATAGTAAGGTGGATGTAATATAAAAAGTAACTTAAGTATTCATTTTTGAGATTTACACAAAATCCGATATTGTTTTATGTCGATGACACGTTTTATGATCGTAAACGTATCAAGTTTCAAATACCGAAATACATATTATATTCGTTGAAGTTTTTCAAATAAAAAACTTATAGGATTAGTGGAAACTGAGCAGATCAAAACCATCGATGTATCCATTGTAAACAAAAAACAAACAGACTCGTGTGTTCGATTATCACCAGATATCGAATTTCAACCGCTCTTACTAGGTACTACTCTACGCCCCTCAGGCTGTGAAACGAGAGTTCTCAATAGGTACGTTTCTAATCCAAAATCCTTCCCATAGTCATTTAAAACCACGTGACTTGATTTTCGATCAATGGCGTGAACAAAATATTGACGGTTGCGTTATACATACTATAATAATCACTAACTATATGCGTAGAATGAGTTATTATTTTAAGTACCCGACTTGAGCCATTGCGGCCTAATTTGAAAACAAAACAACAAAATTATACTAATTTATTATCCTATCCAAAAATGCAAACACAATAATATCGTATTAGTAGATTTGTAAACAATTACAGGATTATGTTGACCGAGATAAACGTCTTGTGACTGTATATTAATATAACTATTATGCGGAGTACAGACGACAAGCTGACGAATTGGTATGCACTCGGATTTCAGAGAATGCAGCATGTAACCGTGCAGCAAATCAGCCAAAGAATGTATACTTTGTATTTTGTAATCTTATATTGATTATACACCGTACAATTCGTGTCATGAAATAATAATATAATAACTTACTATACCTATACCAATTTTGATTAAAGAAACACACAAATTAACACAAGGGCGCTGAATAATCTATAATGTCTGGGTTAGCATCTTATTTATAAAGTGAATAGGACTCCTATTAAAAAAAAATATATGGATGTCTAAATGCATGCCTGTTGATAGATTTTAATGGTATGTTGTTTAATGAATTTAAGTCTACAATATAGGAATTTAATTTTGTATAATATACTTTACTACCAAATTACAGATATACCTAGTTGATTATTGGTAAAAAGTAAAAACAGTTGAATATATTATGTTATTCTTATTAATTATAGTTATGAAATATTCTATATTCTATACCTATTACATCTTAAAGTATTAAAAGTCAAAATTTTCAAATGGTTTGTTACATAAAAGAACATAGTTATCAAGGAAAAATAGTATAAATAAAAAATTATTCTAATTGTATGTTATATAATATTAAGGTTACAGATAGTCAGGTAGATACTTTTTTCTTAAGTTTTCAAGTTTTACTGTTTTAAAATAATAATACATTTCCTGCTCACCACCATCGATAACGATGTCTATTTGAGGGTATATATAACGACCATATACCATGTACACAGACGGTCGATCTATATACTTAAGTATATGCAACGTTATAAAACTTGATGTGCTGTTTTTAAAAAGGGGGTTCTCGGAAAACGTTAAATTATATGTTATTATGTGCTGTTACGTGGGACGAAACCGTTTTGTTGATAAAATAACGTGTCAGCAGATAAGTAGATATTTGTCCAAATATATATAGTACCTCATAATTCATTTGTTTGCTTTTGGTGCTGACCTTAAAAGTGTAAGTACTTTGCTCGACTTGCATGTACCTGCACACGAACCATCAAAATATTCTTTTTGTATTTTGTTTTGTAAAGATTTCTCGATATTTATCTGAGTTTAGTTACAATAAAAAAACACAATAAATATTTACTTCTGACACTTTTTAACTCTAACGATATTAATTTTGTTTACACAATTGCTATGTAACTCTCGGTTACTCGTTTATCAAAAAATATTGTTAAGTAAATACAAATTGGGTGTTCTCTTTAAGTTTTTAGTATGCATAATTTTTAGGCGTTCCATCGATAGAGGAGTTTTCTCCTCCTATATTTAAATCTGGTGATAAGGCCGATCTAAAAATATATTGACCTGTTTCGATTTTGAGCCACATATCTAAACTTTTTGAACTTATGGCATTGAGAAATATCCAATCGTCTATTAACTCAATTCTAATCGATGAGCAGTATGGGTTCAACCCTGGTCACTTGGTCACTATGAATTTAATGATATTTAACAATTGTGTTTTGGAGGCTTTTGAAAAACATATCCAAGTTGATGTTATTTTCGCAGACTGTACTTTGATAGAGTTGACCATGGCTGCCTAATTAAGACCCATTACAAATCTGTGTTTGGTGAGCCACTGCTGTCATGGTTCAAATGCTTTTGGTCTGATAGAGTTCAATGGGTTAAAGTATTTGGCTGCAAATTCTCCATCTCTAAGGTCTCTTCTGGAGTTCTCCAGATTGGGCATTTATTCCCGATTTTGTTTCCTCTGTATGTAAATGGCATTAAATAAGTTGTCAAAAACTCTGAACTACTCATGTTTGCCGACGACTTAAAACTTTTAGGAAAATTGAAAACTTATCTGATTGCTCACTCCAGGATGATCTTAACAGTTAACAGCCGTGTCTTGTGGTTTAATAGTATTGGACTACAGCTTAATGTAAACAAATATAATTCCATGTAATTTTGAAGGCACCGCTCTTCTATTAATTATACTTACTTAATCAACGCTTCAAGTGTAACTTCTGTGAGCATTAAGAAAGACTTAGGTATTATTTTTAATACGGATCTTAATTTTCCCTCCCATACTGAGATGATATGTTGCAAAGCTTTAAATACGCTTGGGTTTGTAATGCGTACATCAAAGAAGTTCAATCTATCGTCTTCAATGAAATCTTTATATCACTCACTGATCCGTTTCCTATTAGAATACGCTTCTGTCGTATGGAACCATTATATGGTAACTGACTCCTGTTAACTAGAACGTGTTCAGAGACGATTCTTATCTTGAGCAGTTTTTATATTAAAAATAAAGCATTCTCCCAATGGCTATTCCATAGTTATGCAGAAACTTAGTCTCATCTCACTGACAGACAGGGGAGTTAACAATAACCTAGAGTTTTTGAGAAAACTGGTGGATGATCGTATTGATGCTCCCTCACTTCTATCGTTATTTAATTTCAAAGTTCCTTCTGGCACTAGTAGACACCATGTTCTTTTCATAGGTCCTGCGCACACTACCAAATATTGCAGAAATAATCCCTTAGACCACATGATGCGGTTGGTCAACGAGAGCACCATTCATCAAAACTTATACAATTAAAATTAGGTGTTCTACTTCTAGCATATATATATAATCTTATAATACTATGTAATTATTTTAATTGTATACTATATTATGTTTTAAACTGTTGTATAGGGTTCAGATTGTTAGTAAATAATAAATAAATACAAAAAATAATATGGCTTAATAAATTAGTTTCTAATGTCATATTACAACCACTAATATCATAATATACATCTGGAATAATATAATATTATAACACTGGTATAAACTATAAGTGTATTGTAAACATATAGAACTAACTGAAAGTGTAATATGCATACTGCTTCATCACTAAGGTTTAAGACACTAGACACATCATAAATAATTTTAAATTTTACGGCACAGGTCATTAAATTGTTTGCGTTGGTATCGCCTTAAAATTAAGTCCACACACCTCTATGAATTTGTGAATAGTTGTTAGAATTCCTCACTGCACCATTTTCAAATATGTAGGTATCAAGCTTGTGGTTGGACAGGTCCAGAAATTATCTTCATTTCGCTCATAAAATATTTATAAATAGTAGGTATAAACCTAATATAAACATATACTTGTATGCCAAGCTCCACTCGACTTATTGACAAGTACGCATAGGTCACTATTATTATTTATAAAACTGAAGACATTTGAAAATCTGCAGTCACCAACCCTATTAATTTTAAGGCACAATATATATTTTAGATGATAAAAAATGTAAAACACAATTCTCTGCCGAGTAGAAACAACAATACATAAGTACCTACCTATTTAAATATTTAATACATATTATAATTAAATTTTGTATAAAAGTTTAAATAAAAACTCGGGTCTATATTGTACTTTAGGCATTGGTAAAATAAATTAACTGCCATATTATAGGTAACCATAGTAACCTATCTTGTTTATGCAACATCATTATCGATATTACTTTATCAAAGTATTTTTATAATATAAAGAAGAAATATTTGGATGTTTGTAACGAATAAATTCATAGATTACTGGACCGATTTTAAAAATTATTTCACCATTGGAATGCTACATTATCCCTGAGGATAGGCTAATTTAAAAAGAGTAAATTAGAGGTCCAACCCGTGAATTAGCACATTGATTTTGAAATGTACGATGAAAATGTTTGTTTGTAATTGGTTGCTATTGGTTTTAATAATAATTATTATTAAAGCGATACGCCTGTTGGCGTAGTTGCACTTCTACGTATTTTAGGTAGCAATAGGTATCCACGCAGCTCATACGCTCATACTAATAAATCAATGTGACCACATACGCCAGCACTTAGATATTAGATTTAGTAAAATGCTATTTTTTAAATTTAGTTTAGATTTAGATTCAAACTTTCTCGATGGTTGGCATCAAACTAAAAAAAAAAATACTTTTCTTATGGGAAATTATATGATGCCCTTTCTCGAGTAGGATCTCCTGAAAATCAAAATGTTTTTTTACCACTGCCAACCAAGTTTACAGTGAAACTTTAATGTAAAAATTGGAAAGTAAAAAAGTAAGAACCTATAAAATTAAAATGTAAATGAAGAAATTAATAAAATAATAAATGATAATAATAATAATAAAATCTAGATTTAGCAAAGCATTGTCGGGCCAGCTACCTATATATAATAAATCGATTCCTGATGTATATGTATAAAAATCACGCATACAAATCGAGTTTACGTGCAAAGCGCTCCAAAACAACTCAACCGATTTTGATAAGATTATGCTCAATGTGTGTGTCTTGGTCAAACTTTAGATATGGGATAAACGGTTAATTGTTATCTCGATAAGTTGACCATAATTTTTTATTGAACACAAGGATTTTGAGATTTACGATTGAAATTTATAATATAAGTTAAAGTCTTGTCTTACTCATTTATTAGTATTATTAATATTTTAAATATAATTATACATAAAAAAATTTAAAAGGTGGGTAAGTAGACACCACTCTGCTGTACTTACAATAGGTTTCGAGTGACTTACTGTAATGGATGTATTAAATTTGGATTCGTTGATAATATATATCGTTGTATATAAAAAACGATTATGAGTAAATAGACGGTCACTGTCAGCCTATAGCACCAAGTATATTTCATGATATAATTTTTGATATCGATTTCAAAATAATTTATTTTACTATTAGTATTACGGTAAGTTGATTACATTTTTGCCGAAAATATTACATTTATTTTATTATTAATATTCAATTATTATAATATACTACCTATATACTTATACCATTTATTATTGTTATTAACTACTGAGTCAATGCCTCCAGCTTCTGTTTATTACAGTATACCAATAAGACATTATATTGTAAATTTGTATAATATTTTATCTATAATTTATTGTTTTAATGTACTTAGTATCTAATACTTGACATGTGTTGTATTATAGGTAATTGAGAACGCAATTAAACAACCATCATAATATATACTGTGCTAATTATAATTTATAAATAAATAATAGTATTAATAATATTTATAAAATTATGTATAAAGTTTCTAAATGTACAAATCAAAAATAATTTCTCATTTTTAAATGAACAATTTAAAACTAGGTATGCTCCAAAATCTTTAAAATATGTCTGAAAAGTCACATCAGTATTATAGACGTTGATTGAAGAAGGTTATTTTCTCACTAACACAATGCTAACACACATATACTTCCTTATAGAGGGTAAACTTAGATTTAAAAAAGAAAAAGTTATAAAAATATTTTATAAATATTTTAAATGATTTCTAAACGCTATAATTTTAACGGGGGGGGGGGGAGATTGCTGACCCCTAAACCCTAAAACAGTCATTAGCCCTCAGCAATAATAGCGATTATTATTAAATTATATTTAGCTTGAGACAGTCATTAGCCCTTCCAAGTTTAAACTCTAATTGTACTTATTTAATGCCTTTATACATGTAATGTATTTATAAATATTAACTTGTAGAGTTATAAATAAGTTATACAAAATTATTTATAATATTTTATCAGTTATCACAAATGAATCACAATTCACAACGAATTTTCGATTTAAACTTACCTAATAGTAAGTTTAATATGTACTGTATTAACATTTATATTTTTATAACAAAAATATTATTATGTTGTTTGATTCGAAAGAAGTTAATTAATAAATGCAACTAAAGTAACTGATATTTTCCATACATGACCTAACATTCCCAATAAGTTATGATTTACAAATATCGGCTGATTGTGGATACGTTGATAAAATGAAACTAAAATGCATTGAGTCTGTGTATGGTTTTACAGGAAACTTATAAAGGATAATATATGTTTTCATATTAAAAAGTATATATTATGTAAGACAGTAAGTGCATGATCTTGATTATAATATGAATATAGTGACCTGAATATTATGCCTAAAATAAATTAGAATTTATAATACATGTACAACTGTACCATCATAAATACGTTATCGTGAACATTATGCTGAGGAAATACAATTAAATAGGCACCTATATTACCTATCACTATATTAACTTAGACGGTTAACTGTTTAGGAAATACTGTTTTACACTTTTTCAGTCTTGCAGATTACCAACCACGATGAAATATATGCTTCAAAATATTATTTGACTTCAGAAACATTAGTATTATATATTTATACTATACGAGCTGACTGTCTTACTAATTTTACTGATCTTGCCACAAACGCTTTGATTATCATATTATATGCACTTAGTAATCTTATGAACCCAAGTGTATCATACATGTTACTCAGGTTTTAATAAGTCTCCGGCATGAGAAATTCCGTAGGTACCTAAACAAATAAATAATTTCGAACAATATTGAGTATCGCACATATGACATTTAAAACAAAATTTACAAGTAAAAGTTAAATATCTAGTATAATAATTAAAAGTTAAACGTGTACCACATATGTATCACATATGATACACAAGGCAATCAACTTGTAAAATGAGAGTAATAAATATTATTATTATTATATACTTTATCCTGCACTGTTTGCGATTTTAACAGAATTTTCATTTACAAAGCATCCATCAAACGCACATCAGGTATTATATTAAACTCATATTATAGGCGTGTCAACGCGTATAGTGCCAATTTTGACAAAGCATTGCCAGGCGCCAGTCAGATCAGCAAATGGAGGGGTACAAGCGTAGAGTGCTCATACATATTTTGTATTCAACAAAAATTCAAATACCTATATGAAGATTTACTCATATTGGTGTTTTTATAGACACATCCATTCACTGCACAGGATTCTTCGTGATTCCCTCTCCTATTTTATCACTTTCTTATAACTACTTGAATTTTAATGTAACCATTAATATTTTCATATTTTATAATTACTTTTAATTCATATTCTTCTTAGGGATTTACAAAATCTTTATGTTGCCATTTTGGCGTCTAATTTAAAAATAATAAAATATTCGTTTAAAATCAATAAAATACATTATTTTTTTAAGGTATTTCCGCATATGTTTAAAAAGGTCACCTTTTTTAACATAATTTCAAAGTTTTCATGACTTTTTTCCCGGTGCGTATTTTTGATGCAGCTAAATAAAATATAGTTTGGCATATTTTACAGTCATAAAATAAATCCACTCAAAAGAATATCCCATTCTGTCGTTCTACTAACAGGATTGGTGTTTTTTCGTTATATTGTGTTATTAGAAGCTTTTAAGTATCTTTAAATACTTCTGACATGCCAAAAGATTCTTTAACGAAAAGTTTATAGCGGTAAGACTATGAGTGGCTCAACCAAATATCTTAACAGATTTATTATGATACTCTCATAATATTTACTTTTATTAGAATAACAGTAACAATTTGTGCTGTGAACGTGAATTTGCTAATCTTACGATGGTGAAAACTAAACTACAACATACAGGACTCAATTCCTTTATTTATTTATTTTTTTTGTTTATACCTTATTATTAACATTTATCATTCATTGGCCAAAGAGGAACAAACCAATTATTATGTAAGTGCGCAATAATTAAAACATAGAACCCTTATAATAAAGTAAAAAATACAATAGATAATTAATAAAAGAGAAAAGTATGAAATGGTAGCTCGATAAAACCAACTTAAAGTTGGATGTTCACATTAGGTATAGGTTTAACTATTAGTACCTACGCATACAGTTATGTGGGTTGAAGATAACAGGATGAAGATAGATCATGCCTGGTGTGAAAGAACTAAGTAAATAATATGTTTTATACAATTGCAATTTTAGGCATCATTGCAAAAAAATTTTTAGACACCCTTTCTACTTTGACATAAGCTCAATTGAATAAGAAGAGTGAGGCTTAGCCCATAGTTGAAAGTTAGCTCCCCCCAAAAAAAAAAAAAAAAGTTTCATATAACGGTACCTTTAAGGTTTTTATTAAATCCTATACTAGTAGATAAAGTTTATGAAATCATACATGGATAAGAAGATTAGTGAAACTTTCAAGTACCTACAATTAAATAGGAAAAAGTAATTGAAATGAGAAAAAGAAAAATACCTACATTTTATGTAGGTACTGCATTTTAAGCACTACATTATCAACTACTTTTTTTTAATAAAAGTAAGTTGTTAAATCAACACATTTTTGCAATACTAACATGTTAATAGATCATAGTTAAAACAATTTACAACAATCAATATAAATGTGTATATTTTCCCATATATTTATCTTGCAGATTAACAAATCAACAATTATTTTATGTCTAATTTCAATATTTTTTTTTTCCATCATTCAATAATTTAACTGTGATTGTCATATTGTGTTATGTTAATATATTGTGATGATACTTATTAGTATTTCTATTGGCAAAATAAGGTTATAATAATATTATTATTTATTATATTCAGCAACTGTCTGAAATTGTTTATTTTTAAAACACATTATTCGTTTAAAACGTCAGTAAAATAAATACAATTTTTATTGCAAAATCCACGGACTCTGTATAAAATATGTGAGCCGCTGTTAGTGGGACTAACGCCGAAACTGTTGTACTTGACCTCAGCCTGTAATGTTCTCGGGATACGAGTGATGCGTTTCCTCGAATATTATGACGATAAGCTCGCAAATGTTCGTTCGAGATTCGTTCCACTGTAAATTCGTCACACTGCACACCTCTACATGAATACGCAATCACAGTCGACGAGGCGTATAAGAATTCAAACGAAAACCAGAGTTTTCCGCAGACTCACTGACTCACTAATGCAAATTATTGAAGTCATCCTTTCACGATTACATTTACCGTATACAAATAATTGACCGTGGCCGTCAAATGTATAACACCACCGGTCACCGTCATAATACAGTCAACGTTACGAGTTACACTACGGTTCTTCTTAATGTCCACAAAATCTCATCTGATTTTCAATGATTTTAAAACTATTGCAATACATGCAAACACCAATACAATTGTAGGGGGGGGAGTCTTAACTCCCGAAAACATTGAATGTATAGCCCTCTTAAGAAAAAGTTCTCATAAAACTTTAGAAAATGATCTAAGTATGAATTTACTTAGACAGCCCATGAAAAGTGAAACCGTGCATAAGAAAAATAAAAACTTATATAATAGGTACACTTTGATAATACCAGATCAGTTTAGTGATTTTTTTATTTTAATATCCAGAATTTAACCCCTGAAACTTTAAGACTCCATAGTTACGTCCACGATCGTAAGATCATGTGCCATAGTCGCGAGCAAAAAACCGCGATAATTTCCGTTGTCGTCGTCGCGGTCGCACCGTTCAATTCTCGTCTGTCGATCAAACGTTTTCGTGATTGCGTGATGTGTCGTGTATTGTGACGACATGATAAAGTCTCGTGTAGTCTATAAATATAGTATAATATACAACATATACCTACCTATTATATTTTATATTATTTGCTAGCCTCATAACTTCCGGACCAACGAAACACGCCACCGCTGTTTCTCTGAGATTACGAACTGATGGTAAAGGAACTACATAATATATTAATATAATTTACGTAGATATATGAATAAATATTGTTCACATCTAACGCTTACTTACAAATTAGGTAGACTTTACAAATGAAGTTGCATATTCATAAATCATAATGTAATGGGTTTGCGGACCACGATTAAAGATAATATTATACTGGTTATTATTTGCCTATATTATGATTTGCATAAGCAGAAAACGGAAACGAAACAGCGATTTGTAATGGACTGCCTACTAGCCAGTCTAGCCATCTTGGTGATTAACTATTATACGAACTATGTGTCAATCTAATTTCACGAAATATTCAAAACGAAAAAACAATTTTAATTAGTAATTACCTACTACCACAGAATGAACAGTAATTACCTATTAATACAAAAGCAAGTAAATACAGTAAATTATATTAATGATTAATTATAAATAATTGAAAGTTATAGCAAAATGTCCATTGCTATTATATGTGATAAGTAAAACATCCATGTTATTTATTATGTACTTAGGTTTGTAGCAGACATTCAAACAACACACACACACATATTTTTTGTATTTAAAAATAGTATCGGAAAACCAATTAACAAGTTACAAGACACAAGATTAATTCAAATAATAAATATTTACAATATAATATAATATATACATACAATTTACAGTATACAATATTTACCTAAATAAATAACCACATATTAAAGATATGTTGTAAACATGAACCTAACTAAATAATTTGTTCACATATTCAAAGTTAGGTGTTCACTGATTTTGATATCTTTTTTTATAGATTTATTTTGTTTTTTTGATTCTTGGTTTTTCATATACGAAAATTGACTCATAAAAATAATTTTTAATATATCAACTCTATGTTGTTTATGGACTTAAAGTGTTTTAAAGTAGACAAGTAGACAGTTAAGTACTGTTTTAAATTTTAATGTTTAATAGTAAATAGTTATTAATAATTATAGAACTTAAAAGATACTTGGTTTTCATAGTTGATACATTTGCGCGGTTAAAATAAATTGAGGAGAACTCTAGATTATCCTACTAGTCAGTACATTGTCAATCGTGCTTTTTAAATCACATAATACAGTTTCGGTGTGTAACCAGCAGTGTTGAGAATAGATAACGAAAATTTCATCTAGATAAGATACAGATAATTTTATAAAAATTTATCTAGATACAGATAAAGATAAATATATTTTACATTTATCTAGATAAGATAAAGATAATCTAACTTTATCTAGATAATATTGTAGATGAAAATTTTTTAGTATAATATTCAAATAACAAATAACATTTATTATTTGAATATTATACTAAAAAATGTTTGTACTTACTATGGAACTTCTTTACCTATGTGAAGTGTGAACATAAAGTAACTTATAGTTAATAGGTACCTACAACCTACTACCTATCACATGTCTAATCAATAAACAGTCTTATCTTTTCGTATGGAAAGCTATTTTTAGTGTTTTTCCATATGTATAGCCTAGGCGAATAATTTAAAAACAATTATTGTTGAAATCGTCAACCGTTAATACCCGCATCGTTTATAAATAGGTACTAGTATAGTAGTATTTATAATCAATGATACCATGAATTCAATTTCAATAATATTATATAATATTATTTATATTATTATTTTGTGTGGCGACTGGCGAATTAATCACGTGCGCCTTTATCTTCGGAAACGCAGCGATTAAAAATTAAAATATATCGCCTAGTGTCTAATATCCTAGTTTATAAGTCTAAAGCCACTTAGGTCTTAGGTTAAAACTCATTATGAATATAATATGTACTGTTGGATAATGTTCTGTCCTCGGCTTTGATAGAAAATTTTAGTAAAAAAATTAATATTATTCATGAAAAATGTATACGATTTAAATAAATTTATCTAGATAAATTTATCTAGATAAGAAAATATGTCATCTTAGATAACCAATAGATAAATGGCAAAATAGTAATCTAGATAAGATAATAGATGAGTAATTGTTTATCTAGATAATTATCTAGATAAATTTATCTAGATAAGTCTCAACACTGGTAACCAGTATAATATCTTTAATCGTGATGAGGACTGTGGAGGTAAAGATATAATCCAAGATGATTATCAAAGTTGATTATAGGCGGCGCCGCGTGAAATCGAAATAAATAATATAATAATATGCCATAATATGTGGTACAAAACACGGAAATAAATAATTTTGGAGACGAGCTATCGAGTATTGTTTGAAATCAGAGTTCATCGTCACCTACTGAATCAGGCATCAGCGGATCGTGTTATATCATATCAGTTAGGTGTTATGAGTAGTTCAACATATTAATTATCGTATACCTAGGCGGCCGCTTACAAAGCATGTCGTTTGAAATATATTTTGGTACATAGGTAGATGCATTACACGATTCACACCACTAGGTGGCACTAGGAACATATTAATACATCAATACAAGGTTCCTTGATTTTACTGCGGAAATTTAAAAAATATTGAAAAACTATTTGGGTAAACAATGATCTAATATAATTTTAAGTTAAAATGTTGGTAAAATTTTAAAACTCGCAAATTATAATACTATTGTTAAAAATGCATAACTTGTTCATATTTTGTATATAATATATAAGACCCGAAAATGTAGAAACATAGGTAGTAAGTTAGTAGGTTCCTTAAACGTTGTTTCATCAGCAATTTAAAAATATCTAGAATATGATATTATTATAATATATTACTCATAATTTATTTTAAGGATCTAATGTTCTCAAAATCCAATATTTCAATTAAAAATAACAATTTTGGTAATTTTGCTAAGTATTTCATTATAATTGAAACTTTTCACCAGTGAGTAATGAGTATATTAATATTTTCTCTCCAGCATTCTAAGGTACGTCATTATTAACTTATAAACAGATTAATAAGAATAATGTATGATATTTAAGTTATAATAATTCTTGTATATTATATGGAATGTTATACGCCATAATTAGATTAATTAATTATTCAATGTAAATTTAACATAATATACATTGCAGTTACCAATTGAAATATACGAGGTATACTCGAAACCACGTAGGTACTGCTCAGCAGAGTGTCTTCTCTTATTTTTATCTTTTATTATATTATATTTTGTTATGTTTATAATAAAAACCGAAGCAGCCATAAATTATAAAAGAATAAATTGACGATTGGCAAATAAAAAATAATATTTACCTAGGTACATGGTACCTATCATACTGTATTACTGTTATATTATCAACTATCAACTTTAACAAGATAAGCGTTTAAGGAAATTTCAAGATTAAAGATAGGTATACCTGCTGGTTACATAACCGATAAAGGTATGAAAAATCAATGTAATTATAATGCATGGTAGTGACTAGTGGCACATCACTATCGAAATCACGGTTGTTATTATTTTACCGCCATCACCATGAAATTCCATGAGCTAAGATATCTTAGACCATGTCAAATTCACATAACCAGCATCAGGTGGAACCAATGAAATACGAGTAATTTTTTGCAGAAAATATAAATTATAATTTTATAATATTATTTTATAAGCAAATCTGACTTCTGACATAATAAACTAATCTGATTGGTTCCAATCTCGGTTGTGTAACCAGTATATCTTTGATCGTGATAAATTTAAAAATATATTATAGTTTATTTATTTTATAAGTTAAAAAAATTATTTACTTATAACCATAGGGTTATTTTATATAGGTATATTATTATTGTATAGTGGTTCATTTCACAACATTTTATCCGATGTTAAAAATGTACAATAACTTATTTAACAAATAGATTATTCACCAAGCATGATCATTGTTCACCCCTATTTTTTCTTTTAATAATGAATTTAATCAAATAATGATTTTTAAATTTTTTAAATATACTCAAAAACTATATTTTTCAAATTTTTGTGATTTTTTTGTACTACTTATGGAGTGACCTGTGTTGTATTTTTAAAATTAGAACACCAATTGTAAATTATTTAATGAATAATGTTCTGAAAATGTTTACATCGCAAAATCAAAATTTGATCGATTAGTTAATGAGTTTTTAACTTTGTGTACTAAGGATTATAGGTCCACGATAATAGATTTAAAATATACGAAGGCAATGGAAATTACAATTTTTAGCAATTTATATTAATCTATCAATATGTATAATTTATAAATACGGCCCAATTATAATAACAAATACTAGATCCGATATTCCATATATTTTATACTATTGTAAACTATTTTTAAGGACTATTATCCTTTATATAAATACTTTGATAACTGAAAACAATTTTGAATTATATAGGTACATAATTATTTTCAAAATAATTATCCACTAGATTATTCACGGAGAACCTCCCTTGTTCTTATTTAGAAAACAGGAGTTTGTATTAATGAAGGAGGATAATCCTTAAGTAAAACATACAAGAAATTTGAAAATATAGCCTTTAAGTTTATTTAAAATTTCCGTAAATCACAATTTTAATAAATTTATAAAATGAGGGTTAGCATGCTAGCTGTAAAGAAAGGTGTGTATAATTTCTACATACAGGGTGATTGTATATTATAAAAAATCTACATAATTTTGTATTAAATACAAATTAATACCTATTAATAGGCATGGCTTAAAACACTGAAATTACGAATGTATAGATACCTCGTTTACACGACAAGCAAGCTAGATTCCGTCCATTCTGTGAGTTTTGTCGGCGCGGTAGATGTGATTTTCTTTCAAACAGCTAATGCGTCAATGTCCATCGTTAATTTAAAAAAGTGTAAGAGAGAATTCTCTTTAACAAAAAAAATAAATATAGATTCTGTGTTCTAGTCGTATAATTTATCAAATGCATTCGCCGATACGGGGACATCTGTTCGAGCATTGATCGTTTCTAGAATAACTTATAAGTTGACTGAGATAATCAAGTTTAATGTATCAGTGTAAATAACCAGGGGGAAAAAAATAAAAAAAATACACATATCATTGTAAAATCAATATATTCATCGCTCCGCTCAGAATCTAAAAAAATAATATCAATATTTAAAACTAACCGCAGTATTCTTTTTATCATATCTATACATGTTTATTCAATTTTTACAGGTCAAGCATGTGCATGAAAGACACGACTCAAAGGCCGTAGACACGCCTTTGATGGCAAGTCTGTACTATGATGATTAAAATATTTTTGATTGAAAATATAAAATTATATTAAACTCGTCAGTCATCATAAATTCGTAAATCATTCGGGTAAATATGACGGTGTAATTTTTTTTTATTGTATACGGACAATGACCATTTAACTAGAACATATATCATACATGATACTCAAATTATACACTATTAGTATACTATTCACCTTATTAGTATAATATTATGTATTTTATAAGCCATAAGGAATAAGTAATATCTGTTAATAAGTATTCTTATATAGTAGGTATGAAGTATCAACTTTATTTCAACAATTAATTCACTACCGTCAACTGTCAACCCATTAACCCAAGTGCAAGGGTCTCTAAACTACGGCTCGCAAACAAGTTTTCTCCAGCTCTCTAAAGGACAATGAATAATCTGAAAATATATATAATATCCCAAATCGTTATCGCATGCACTCATTGTAATGATGTATCTCGTGTTTCATATGTCAGGTATTATCACCTGTATCATAATATCTATACATTTTACAATTAAAAATTACATGGGTTTGTACGATGTTTGTCAACTAAGAGCTTTTATTTTTTTATATGGCCCTAAAATAATAAAAGTTTAGAAACCCCTGGGTTAACCAAATAACATTTTTGCATGTGACTTATTATTCGGACATGACTACATATTCCGTGTTGTTTAATTTTACAATTGATATTGATCTTTCCTGTCCTAATAATATTTTAGGATGACCGTACTTAACCCGTGTAACAAGGCATGCATCACCATTAAACCGAGAAAGATAAAGAAAGGCTCAGCATTTAATTTAGTTATAATATAGCCTATTGGTACTTACCTATATTAATCAGTATTGAGTAATGATGTAGTGATGTAGTGTCCATCCACCCGGTCCCACTACTGCAAGATCATAGTGAATGACGGACCACGTGACCCTGATACTAAATACATATAGGTAGGTAATATAAAACGTGTTTTTACGTATAACGTACCTAGTTCAGTGCCATAATGATATTTTTATTAGAGACAGCGGCAGTCGTCAATTTATTTCGAATACAATGTACGGCGACATCTACCGCCAAACCAGCAGCTTTCGTTCCCGGTACAAAGTGGAAACGATATTATTCACAAAAGATAGCGCTGTATAACTGAAGACTGAAATGCCCTTTGGCACTATAATAATAATACTTTTATTAACTTTTTTTCGCGTTAAAAGAAAATACAAATCTTATCTTTACTCGCACCGTGAAATCCATTTGTTAATTTTAATATGTACACGTTTATAATATATTAATTTATATATATAAATAATGCAACATACATACATTTACTGTATGAATGATTAACAATACACACTGTTCTCGACACGTTGCTGTCGAGTTTTTTATATACAAAATTACAAACTGAATCAAAACTTTGCACTCGTACTACGTTTTTTACAATACGCCCTTTTCAAGACTCATCTTCGTTAATTATTATTTTGGAAAAGGACAAAAAGACCTGGTTAAACAAAAGAATCTTCATATTGTACTCTATAAGCCAATGACTATCCTCGTTGGCACGGATAATGTTTAAATCACCGGTATCAATGCTAAGGCTTATAGTATTAGGTTTTCAATATGACCTTAAACGAAATAAATTACAGGATATTCAATAATTCCATTGCGCCTTTAAAAATATAACTCTGCTGATAACCGTAAATCATTTCTAAATAAATATATAATACCTAATTATTATATAATTGGTACTAATATACTGTCCTTTCTTCCACAGCGATCGTGTGAAAAGTCGACGCATATGTAGTATGTACGCTGTTCCTTGTACAACGCATTATTTGTTATAATATAATTTAATGTGTACTATAATATTGAGTGCAATGCATCAATAGATAAACTAAGGTAAAGTTTTATTCAAACATTATAATATTATAAAAATAGAAATGTAGAATGTTATTATGGACTTCAATACCAAACATTTAATATAAGTATTTCATTTATCAGAAAGATAATATATAATGTACAAATTCAGTTCCTAATATTTAGTGGCTAATTTATTTTAGTAGGTTACTGAAATAAAATTAATCAGTCGTTACTCGTTAGAGGTAATTGGGAATATTGTGGAGTGTACTTGTCATTTTGTCGAACTACGAAATCAGGGATAATCGAACTCAGGATCCACTTACATCTTCATTACAACCATAGTAAAATAAATAAATAATTATTTATTTTATTATTATTACAATATTTTTCCTCTCAACGAGTTATGATTACTGATTTTTAATTAATAGATTGTAGAATAAATATACCTAGATAGTCAGATTTATTGATAAATAGAGTAAAATTTTATCAGTAATTATTTGTATCGTTTTACCTGTTTAGTATCAGTTGGGTCTTAGGCGTAATGCATAAATACTATCGCGAACCCTTAGATAATTATTAAGTACTGACATATCATTAAACGGTGATCCCAATTATAATTTTATAAGCTTAAATACCTACTTACATACAGATCTGTATATAAAAAGTGCTGGATGACTATAGTGACTATAGAGGGTGGTCGGAATAATAACTCATTTATTATGAAAATGTGTATTAAATGTCTGCGAGTTCAATTTTAAGTTCTTCTATACCTCAGGTTTGAGTTTTATTGCTGTACGATATGGTTTTCTGAAGAGGTACATGCCATTCAAAAATAGGTAGTTCCCTCCCACATACTGTTAAGACATAGATACGTATACTATACTGGCCAAAATATGGTCAAGGGTTTTAGAATATAATTTATTAATTTATGAAGTGACCACTTTTATCACTACCGATATAAAATAAAATACTTAATTTTTCGTCTACAGCTTATTGTGAAGTAGTCAACCTTCAGATCTAAACGACTAAAACTAATTAGCCCACCCCTAGGTGAAGATCAAAGTATCTTATTGCTGTGTTGTCTCAATGAGATGTTCGCCTGTAGGCTATAGTATCTAGTAAATCAATAACACTATATTTGAAATGTTATTACAGTTGTGTTTCGTCTACAACAATTAAAATGGTTCCAAAATGGTAGAATATGTGAGTTAATACGCCAGTGAGAATATTGCCTCAAACATATTTGCTGTCTTAGTCTTACAAGTGCGTAACATGGAAAATTTACGTTTAGTTTCATTATTTTTTATCAGGTAAACGTTCCTTGTTAATTCTGTCTTAATGTCTCACAGTGAACTTGAAAAATCGTATTCAGGGGAGGGGGGATCATGTATTCTGTGATAATAATTGCTACATGCCTCGCTGTGAAGTGTGCGTTTTGATTTAATACCTATTTATACGATATGACGTATAACAAAACAAATGTTGGGACCCTCAACACAGATGAGCGCAAACAAAAAATGGTTCTGGGTTTTCATTTCGAAATTATTTAGTGGGGTGTATTAAAGAGATGGACTTGTGGTTAAATTATAACCCTAACTATTAATTTTAATTACAAATTAATAAAATATTAAGTTTATTTTATAGATATAGAATTCGACGTTCTATGTTATATTGCATTGGTATATGTAAGACGTAGGTACTATTAGTTATTATTATACCCCTTCTAATAATAAATAATAATTGTTTTTTTATTTTTGTATTCAATAGCTTATTTAAATGTCTAACGTCCAGATACCTAGATATGTTTAGGTATCTTAGTATTTATATGGATTTCACCTAAACTGAAAGTAGATAGATACTGTAATCTGTTATAAGGTACCAATGATAATTATTTATTTTTCAGAGCACACTCACAATAACAAAATGTTTCCTTACATATACAAACTTGAAAAAAACAAGAGTATTAATTTCGAATATTATTTTATTCAAAGACGAAAAAGGTTATTGTGTTGCATGAAGACACCATATAGTAGGTACCTACATACCACATTATATACAACAATATCTCATGTAGAGGTTTATCTAAAAAAGTTTGGTTATTAGCATTTACGGTTGATTTTTTATATATAAATATGTGTATATTTTATATTGTATAATAATTCACACGCGTTGTGTTCTATCAATAGATGTCCTTTCTCTTCATATAATTCATGTGTCACCTGTTTATTTGATCATCATATTTACTTATTGTGCTTCACTAGCAAAGATTGCTTATTTTCTAATAAAAAAAAAAAGAATTTACACAAAATAATTTGAGTTTACATTTTCAACAATCAAACATAGGCCTCCGGAATGAAACGCTTATTATACTCTGCGTCCCCTACAATTATTATTGAGGCACTGGCCACGCAATGCAATTTAAACCGGCAGGTAGGTACAATTGAGTATATTAAAATATTAAATTACATAAACTCCACTCAGTCCAACATAATAATTTTAGGTATACCTATATAGTATATAATATACACATAACACACTACACGGATAAATGAAAACAATATTATAATACATTATGATCATTAATTCCAAAGAATTACGTCCATTTCATCATAAATACTGTATAATATGTGAATGAAATGTAGGCCAGGCCGTGTGATTTGGAGTTTGAAAGGAGTTATGGAGGTATAAACGCGCCCATTGTTAATAACCAAGTGAGGCTGAGTTGTGAATTGATGAACGCATACATGTGCATGAACATTTATATTTATGGACTAAGCAGTACTACTCTGAAAAGGAGGAGAGGGGTAAAAACATCCGTTTAAGAGACAAGCTTAGTCAGGGGATTTTATAATAATTGAAACGGTGAATGTAATTAACGATGAATATAAAAGCACAAAACTTAATTCGTTTCGAAAAACGTATTTTATAATATTATTACCATACATATATATGATTTCTTTCAATTCAAATTAAAATATCAAGCTGTATAATATGTTTTCAAAAGAAAAGCTAAAAAAAATTGTTTATATTATATTATGTGTATGTACATATAATTAATATCTGTAAACTCGTTAAAAAAAAATGTAATTGTTTATAACCGCAATTATGCATAGGTTCATTGCAAGAGACATATCATTTTAATTTTTATATTTCAATACAACATTAACAGGTAAGCTTTTAATAATATATTATAATATAATAATATAAATATATAAACATATATAGATTAATACATTTTAGATTCTGAGCGGAGCGATGAATGTATTGATTTTATAATGATGTGTGTTTTTTTATTATTTTTTTTTACTTTTTTTTGTGTCTGTCATCACCTTTTAGGACAGTAAAAATGCTTCAATTTTCTTCAATAATACCTTTTCTGATAGGAAAGTGAATCTAGTTGGTACTTTGGGGAATCAAATGTTAAAATTTCCCAGTAGTTTTCAAAAGCGCCGTGAAAAAAAAAATGAAAAATTAAGGAAAAACGGGCGAATTTTTATGGAAAACCAATTTTCGACAAAATCAATTTTGGTTTTTGGTATAACTCTAAAAGAAATGACCTTAGATACATGAAATTTTATATAAACATTTTCTACACACCATAGCATTTTCAAAATATTCTGACTTATTTGAGCTGTTAACGGACATTTTCAGTTTCCAATTTTAGATTCTGAGCGGAGCGATGAATTTATTGGTTTTACAATGATGTGTGTGTTTTTTTTTTATTTTTTTAATTTTTTTTTTATTTTTTGTGTCTGTCATCACGTTTTGGGACAGTAAAAGTGCTTAGATTTTCTTCAATAGTACCTTTTCTGATAGGAAAGTGAATCTAGTTGGTACTTTGGGGGGTCAAAAGTAAACATTTTCCAGTAGTTTTCAAAAGTACCGTGAAAAACAAATGGAAAATTAAGGAAAAAACGGGAATTTTTACGCAACATTGATTTTCGATAAAATCGATTTTGGTTTTTGGTGTAAGTCTAAGAAAAATGACGGTAAATACATGAAATTTTTACTGAATGTTTATATAAGCAGTTTCTATATACCATACCGTTTTAAAAATATTTTGACTTATTTTGAGCTGTTTACAGACATTTTAAATTTCCAATCTTTTTGGTTTTTTTTTTTTTTAAAATCAATAACATTTTATTTATTCGTTAAAAATTCTTGAAAATTTAATAGAATGCTCCTAATATATTGTTTCAAAGGCACATGAAAAATATTAAAAATCTGTAGTCACAATTTTTTTTTTAAGCATTTAAAGTTGAAATTTTGACAAATTACGTAAAAATGACGAAAATTTGCAAATTATTTGGAGTTAGAAATTCATAAAAATTTTTCTTTTTAAATCTAAGGTTTTAAATTTTAACACAAGATTTAACGTAAGTTTTTCTACTTTTATCAAAAATAAAATATCTAAAAGCAATTAAAAATAATTTTTTATGAGTGTTTTAAGTTCATAATTTTACAACATAGGATATTCACTCAATTTCTCATGTAGCGTTTTTCTTATTTGGTTGTAATTCAAAAACGAATAATTGTAGATGCATGAAAATTTCACTAAATGTTTATATTCTCATTTTCTATACACCATTCAATTTTGAAAATATTTTGATTTGTTTTGAGCTGTTTACAGACATTTTTAGTTTTCAATTTTTTTAGTTTTTTTTTTTATAATTGTCAATAAAATTTTATTTGGTGGGCCAAAAAGTCTGAAAATTTAATACAAGCTTTTTATATATTGTTACAACATCAGTTGAAAAATTTTAAAAATACATAGGCACGATTTTTTTTTATAAGCATTTAAAGTTCGAATTTTGACAAAATTTGTCAAAATCTCGAAAATTATAAATCATTGTAATTAAAAAATTATAAAATGTTCAGTTTTTATAACTAAGTGTTGAAAATTTAAAACAAAAATTCTCATAAATAAATCATACTGTAACCAAAAAATCTAAAAAATATATCAACACATTTATTTTTTACAGACATTTTAATTTCAAATTTAGACAAAATTTCATATTTAAACCAAGAATAATGATTTTAGTTATTTTGATATAATTTAAAAATATTATTTGTTGGTATATGAAACTTTTAGAATATATTGTTATATTTTATATACACGCAATGGCATTTTAAAATATAATTTTTTTGAGAAAAATGAATTTAACCAACTATAGTAAATACTAATGCCTATAATACTAAAATTAATTAGTTTATTCACAATAATATCATCAAATACATTTAGACTTAGTAAGATATTATAGACTGACTGACCGTCTTCCCTCAGAATCGTTTTTCTTATTCAATGATATTATATCATTGGATTAAATTATTAAAATCTAACACAATCCATTACAGTGACTCACTTGTAACCTACTGTACAGCAGAGCGACATACACTTACCCGCCCTTTTTTTTTCTATAAATGTCAATAAAATTTTATTTGTTGGGTAAAAAATCTTGAAAATATAATAGTAGGCTTCTAGTATATAGGTTCAAAGGCAGAAGAAAAATATTAAAAATCCGTAGTTACAATTTTTTTTTTTACAGGTAATCAAAGTTCAAATTTTGACAAAATATGTAAAAATGACGAAAATGTGCAATTTATTTTGAGTTAGAAATTCATAAAAATTTTTCTTTTTAAATCTAAGATTTTAAAATGTAATACAAGATTCCTCATAAGTTTGTCTAATTTTATCAATAAAAAATGTTTATAAGCAAGTCAAAATAAATTTTTATGAGCATTTTAAGTTCAAATTTTTACAAGATTAGATATTCACTCGATTTCTCATGTAGCGATGTTCTTATTTTGTTGCAATTCAAAAACGAATAACTGTGTAGATGCACGAAAATTTAACTGGATTTTTTGACTGTTTTTGAGCTTTTATTACAGTTCATTTAAATTTTCATCTTTTTTAGTATTTTTTTTATATAAATACCAATAAATTTTCATTTGTTTGGCCAAAAATAATGAAAATTGAATACAAGGCTCCTGATATATTGTTACAATAGCAATTGAAAAATATTAAAAATATAGGCACACATTTTTTTATAAGCATTTAAAGTTCGAATTTTGACAAAATTCATCAAAATCTCAAAAATTATCAATCATTGTAATTAAACAATTATAAAATGGTCAGTTTTTAACTAAGGATTGAACATTTTAAATAAAGATTCTAGTAAATAGTACATACTGTAAACAAAAAATCTAAAAAATATATAAACACAGTTATTTTTTACAGACATTTTAATTTAAAATTTGGACAAAATTACATATTAAAATTGAGTAAAAGTATATATTATAATATTTTTCCAGCATCACTGATAATTTTAGGTTAATAATTAAATAATATGAATAATATTAATTCAACTTAGCAGCTACCATATAATAACAATATCAATATAATTTAAAATATCCTAGACTAACATACCGTCTCCGCTCAGAATCGTTTTTCGTATATAATGATATTATAACATTGAATTCAAATTTAATACCATCCATTATACAGTGATCTACTTGTAACCTACTGTACAGCATAGCGACATCCACTTGACCCCCTTTTTTTTTAATAATTTATGTTGGTACTTAACTTGAATACCATTTGCATAACTCTTAAGTTATAATATTATACTATAGTAGGTATATGCAGTGTTGCGACTTATCATCTAGATTACAATTTCATTATCTATTATCTTATCTAGATAAAAATTTACTGGTTATCTATATTAATTTATCTAAATATTTTTTTTATTTATAGATATTTGTTTAATATTATAGTATAATAATATGCATTTTTACATTTTGTGTTCGAAAACCATACTAATGTAATTTAATAGAAGTTTACAGTACTTTTAAATAGTTTAAACAAATTCAAAGTAGTCATACTCTCATAAAATATAAAATTTAGGTTATCTGGCTAGTCAATACACAAATTAAATTTATTCTGTGGTCTACTGCAAAGTTATTCTGTCATGTTTAAACAAAATACAAAAAAATGCTTATCTATTTTTTTTATCTATAGATAAATTCTATCTATCTAGATTATATTTTAGTTTACCTATTCTCAACACTAGGTATATGTGTCTTACTAATTTTAAATATCGAATATTGTTGTAATTTTTTTTAGACACATATTAGATATTATACTAACTATTTAACATTTTTAGACATATTTTAAGCATTTTATTCGCGTTTTGAATAATTGGGTAGTTGTTTCGACTCGACTATGCAGTTGTGATGCAGTAAATTATACGTACCTATCATGTTCGTTTTCGTATTATTAACTGCACCTACAGTAGAATTGTGATGTCTGCATTTTTTTATTTGAGCCATTTGACCCTAATGCCTCTCTTCATAATATATACCTTGTAAATAAACCATTTCAAAAACAGAAAAAAAAGATTAACATTAAACGCCATTAGTGTTTCCTGCTTATACGATGCGTATTGTGTATAATAGTATATACTTGCTTTGGCTTTTAGAACGGTCATAACACGGAAGTCCCAAATACCTCATGAAAACGCGTTATTATATGACCCGCTGGCTTTTAAAACGATACACTTTTCGTGTCAGTTTGATGTGGCTGGTCATCAAGCGATGTGTTCACATAAAATGAATGCTTCGAGGACAATCAAAAGCCAGAACAGAAGTATATTAAATTGTAGACTTTATTCTAGAAGGCATCTAAATCCTTTTCTGTTTATTGTTTTACTGTCTAGGAATTGTATAGTGTTTATATAGCAAAAAGAAACATAATAGTTGAAATGCATTTAGCCAAGTAGAAACAAGGAGTCTCGTAAAGACATATTTTTGACACATAAATTAAATTTTAATTTTTTTTCCATCATAATACATTTTGTTTGGCAAGCAATTAAAGATAATGTGTAGGTACCTACAATTTCATAAACTTGATAAAAGTATTACTTATCAACTATGTACATCCATGAAATTTTTAAATAAATAAAATGTAATCATTTTTAATTTAGATTTATTACATATCAATGTGTGCGCATTAATACGTGTTAAACGGATAGAACACAGTGCGCATATAAAATTTAGTATTTACCAACTAAACATGTTGTGATACCAAATTATTAGATAGTCCTGATTAAGTCGTATCATTTGTTTTACTATGCAGCATGTAACCTGAAATCGTTTACTACAGGTATTATACTATTATACACCATGCATTTATAAGACGCGATTTATTCGTAAGTTCGAATATGAATTCATTTTTTCCACACGTTAATATCAAAAGCTTATGTTATGTGACAACTACACTCTCAGAACATTCTTGCTCTATATTATAAAGTGCACTTTCATGTAAGCTGTTTTTGAACAAAAGTGTTTCATTTTCACACACGTCACACGCAATAGTGCGTATTAGCAAACCGCATGTTCGAAAGAGTAAAATGATTATGATCAAATATAAAAAATAAAAATATCGAAATAATATACACTATTAATATTAGTACCTTTATGGGGCGTTTATCGATTTATATATTTAATGTTTAAAACATAAATTTAAAGCACTCTTAATTTGCGTATAGTTTGAATTACATGACCAGGAAAATAATTATATTTAATCACGTATTATTATAGTATGTACTATATACAAAAATAAAGTTGACCCGTAAACCTGTCAAGTAAATGTGATTTATAAAAACAAAAACAAAAAATGATCTAAGAGTTTAACATTACACTTGTGGAGTCGTGGATACGGACCACACCCCCATGAAAAAGGGTTGTTTTCCTATTATATTTTCCTTAAGCATTAATAGACCGTGTAACAGCGAACTTTTAAACATTTTTCATAAAATAATTGTAGTTTATCGTGTGTTATTTACAAAATATGAATGTGGATAATCACCTATTATAATATTATGGTTATCTACATAATATACGGTCGTCGACTATCCAACAATCTGTAAAATAATATTCCACCGATGACTATTCAACAGTTATGACGTATGCTATCGATCGTGTATTTACTAGTAGTTGTAGACATTATTTTTAAAATCATGTTAGTTTCTGCCTTCTGGCCAATAGTATTGCTACAGGTATACATATATTATAATATAATAATGTAAGACATGTTATTACAATACTCATATTATATAAGTTATACAGTAATATCGTAAAAAAATTTGGAATGTGAAAATTAACTATACTATTAATATACCCATAAATAGATATTTAATAAAATACTATTAACTAAGACTTTATAGTATACAAGTTATACATCTGGAATATTTCTTGGTAGGTTAGGTTAGGTTAGGTTGCGATCATTTTATCGGCCTTTGCGTCAAACGTTTCGTCCAGTCACCACTCACCACCTCAGCTAAATATTATAAGCGACACCTTCCCGTGCATTTTATCCAAGGCACTGTTAGGCGGTGAAGTGCGGGCGCGGCGCCTTTGAACGTAATATTATATTATTATTTATTATTATTATTGACCGCCAGCACACAAATATTCGTGTTCGTTTGAACGGTTTTCTGCGTCGTATATTATTATAATAACATACCTATATAACACTAAAATTAAGTACCTACGAAATACGTACTAACACAATCCCGAGCTGCTAGTCGAAAAGGGCTGGATAGGACGGGTGTACTGCCTGCGCATTTTTTGTCACCGCCACCGACAACTCACGAGCACGTCATCGTCACGTTCACCCCACACACGTCATGACCACTATAAAAGACAATAGTAATTATCATAATGTGACCGTCAAATACATGAGTATACAGTGTTATTATAATATTATGACAATAATATCATGCTATAATTTATTCTCGAAAAGAACTCTAAATCGAAAACCACCAGTAGCCCCTTCGACGTTCATATCGTGTGAAAAAAATATATCATATAAGTTTTATAACAGTAATAATTTTATGGTGTACTCAAATCGCGTTCTCGACGATCGTCTACGGCAACCGTCCATTACCGTCATTATAAACTATAGCTACAGCGGTCCAGATCAATTAGCGTATAGCGATTAAATTCTCTGCATTCGAGAACAAATTCTCTAAGTCGAATAGTACTTAATGTTTTATTTTGCTTGCGCCTGTATACGATTGGTGTCAAAGTATAACGATGAGTATATTATTCATTATAGGTAAATAATGCGGTAATAATTACTCTAAAAAAATTAGAATCGCTAACTTGGTCTCTACAGATTCATTTAACTTTGTTTCGACGAACATAGACGAAATTAAAATCGTGAAAAACAAGAAAAAAAGTAGTATTGAATTTTTATGTAATGCATATTATTTTATACTTTGTTTATTTGTTAAAATGACTTCACACTTTAAAATTCACAAAATGTCCTTTTAGATAATATATAAAAATGTATTTTTCGAAAATTATGATTTTAAAAACCGGGGAAATTGTTTGTATAGGTAGTAGGTGTCAAGTCAACTTCGTCATTAAATAGATTACTGAAATGAATGTGTTATTTTAATTCAAAAATAATTGTCATTACTTGAAAAAAACGATTCTTAATTCTTGGACTATTGTATTTATATTACTATTATTATAAGAACTAATAAGGTAGGTAGTCTGGTAGTTGAACTAATTATTACCCAAAAAAATAGCGTATATTATATTATTTCATATTATATTACTAGTTGTTATTAACTTGTAAGTCAATACTGGCGATTCGTAGAACAGAATTATAAATAGTTTATAATTAATCTAAATATTTTGTTTCATCAAGTATAGTAAATAATAATAAACTCAGTAACAAAAAGTTTCAAGTCAATACTAAAAATATTTTATAATTACAACAAAATACCTAGATTTTAGTAGTTTTTTGTTTGCTAGTCGGATTTAATAATAAACTCAACAATTCCAAATCCCTATGAATAGCTTAAATTATTTTAAATATTTTGAAAATTTCATGGTGTATACAAAATTATAATTTTATAATAGTGTAAAGTTTCTGCGATTAATAATTTTCATTAATAAATTATCATAAAATAACAAAATTTGTTATAGACATTTCAAAATCCAATTTTATCAACATTTGAACATCAATCGTTTATGAATAAGGTAAGTATGTAGCTAAAAGCTTAACTTTTTTTAATACTAGTAAAAAACTTATGATGAATCTTACACACAAAACAATAATTATATAATGTCATTGCAAAACCTATATATTCTTCGCACCACTCAGAATCAAGAATGAAAACTATAGAAAATATATAGTTATTCAGGTACCTAACATATTTACCATTGTTTTATTTTTGTATAAAACAATTAGGATGAGAGCACTCAATCATAAAAATAAGATATTATTATTTTCTATTTGACATTTTTTTACTGATGGTCCACCTAAAATTTTCACATTTGTGTAATCGAAAAAATAATAACATTGGATCATAAAATAATAAATATAATGTTTTTCAGTATTATTCTCCATATTACATTCAAATTTGTTTTTTTAATCAGCTGCTGTGGAATTTTAATGAAACAGTTTTTAAATGAAATTTAGTAATCGTGTAATAACTATTAGGTGCCACTACACAAGGTCAGTTGTAGCTTTACCTATTAAAAAAATGTATTAACTTATATTTTTGATTTTTCAAAAAATACCTACGTATTTTAAAATAGCCTATTTAAATCATCTTCCAACCTATTATTTATTTTTCATTTTTATTATTCACTGCTTTCAATTTGTTACAATGACATTAAAAATGAACTCTAACATACAATATATATTGTTGATAAAAATAACCGAGTACCCATCTGAGTTAACAACCACTTAAAATATATAAACACACAATAGGTTAGATACCCATATAAAATAGTTTATACGAATATTTTTTGATATATTATGTCTATTATTATTGTGTTTTAAACTTCCTATTGTATACATATATTTAATTGTTTTAATAATAACGAATATTGGTAATATGTGACTACTTCTGATGACTGAAGTGTAAAATTTTTCCTCCTCTAATTAAACAAATTGTTAAATTACCAAGGCTCAAAATTAAAATAGATTAGTAAAATATAGTTAGGTAGGTACTAATAAATAACAATTCAACCAAATTTCTATAATTCCTCTTTGGGCAGTTTTATCATTAATCACTATCAATGTTTTTTTTTTCATTTGATGTTGGATGAATAGTTTAGATTTTTAAGCTTCTGATGTCATATAATATTATGTATATTTATTTTAGATTCTGAACGAAGCGTGTAATGTATTGATTTTACAATGATGTTTTTTATGTTCTTTTGTGATCATGTTTGTGGGTAGAACCGCTATGAGTGCTCAGAAGTTTCAAGAGAACCTTTAAAGCTTTCTGCCTATATTGTAATTATATTAGGTCATATTTTGATTTTATCGGTGTTTCTTTTAAGCAAAAGTAAAAACTACAGCCAAACGTTGGGAAAATTTAAAATTGCCATTAAATTTTTATAGAGATCAGATGATAATAGTTTTTCGAATGAGATGATAGTATAATATTATTTTATTTAAAAAAAATGTAATATCTTTACAGTGAACACTTCAGTACACTATTCCAGGATGAGTGCCAAACACGCAACATATTTGACTTTAAATAATTTTCTAATTTGATTTTATTGCCCATGGATCAGTGTATCACCATTCGCACCACTATTTTAACGTCACACTGATGTGATACCTAACAATTTTATCTTGATTAAATACAATTTGTTGAAATGAAAAACTAAAAATATGCTGTATGCTCGAAACGTATATATTTTTTTATTATTTACTATTATTGAGTAAAAAATGTATTCGACAGTCAATGGGGCTTATATCATTATTTTTATCGAACAATCTAATATAGGATATTTTGTATAGAGTTTGTCCATCGATTATATTTGTATAAATTGACGTGAGGGTATTTTACATTTTTAAGCTCTGAAAAAAATAGAACAATTCAATAACATATATATAATACGTAGTTAGACAAATTAATGTAGCGTAAAAGTTTTTTTTTTCCTATTAAACTTTTATAATGCCCAACGGTACAATAAGTGTATAACATTAACAAACAGTATTACTTTTTAAGCTACTAACTCAATACAATTATTAGACCATGACATAGCCCGAATGTGTTGAAACTAAAATTATGTTAAAAATGAAAAATATACACGATTGTGGTTTAATAATAATCATTATATCACGTCATATTATAGTATAAACTCACGAAAATGACAAGTTTCTCGATGTTTAGAAATAGGCATATCTATATAGGGTTATGTAATATTTGTTTTTAGTTAAACAGCGTAATTTCATAGTGCGTCTTGTATAATAATAATAATTTTTTTGTTATTAAAAACTAAACAGTCAATGAACACGTATACATTAACGTACGGCCAGCGTTGGTTTAAAAAATAACCTTAATAATGTATATTTGTATATTTGGACGCGATCCAAACGATGCATGTTGGAAATCAGTGATTTTTATTACAGTGTTGTGCTTTATTGTGCGTTCGTAGAGTTCAAAATTCATATACGTGTGTATGTATAAAAAAACGATTTCCTTTTTGCTTGACAAGCGCACTCAAAATAGTGGAAAAAACTGGTCGTCGTATATTTGTTATTAGTATTTTTTTTTTATGTTTGCTATTATTATTTTATTTTATAATTCATCGTCGGACCACTTATGTATATGTGGTGGGGAGTAAAGGAAAAAAGTAAAATAAAAATCCCTAACGCGATTTTGTGCATGCGCACATGACCCCACAAAACCTCGTGTGTGCATGACGCGGCGGACCCGCGGAAGTGCAGTTATGCCGTACCCGCCGAACCGTCCGGGACGCGACGCCTTTCGACCAAACGTTTCGTCGGGAAAATACTATACTTACCGAGAATGCGTCTCGATCATGGTACGAAAACATCGTTTTTCTTGTTTTTAAAAATAGTCATAACTATAATGACTATCTGTTGAGTTATTTTGAAAATTATCGAGGGCAATTGAAAGTGAACATTGAAATTTGTATATAATATTATAAAATAACTTCAAGGCATACAGGCATGATAATCCCGACAACCACCTTCCGAGTAAGTAATACATTATTAATTATTGTTATATTATTGTACCTATCCTAAATTTTCCTAACGTAGGTACCTAACTGGTATCGTCGGGTCATACATTTCTGAACATATTTTTATTCTGTATAACATTTACCCTCAAAAATAAAAAAGCTATCTTGTAAGGAATAAGCTATAACACATTAACACTATTTTTTTTAACCAAATATTTCACACAAAAAATTATACTTTTTTAGCTTAATGATTTGGTCTATAAATAATATACGAATTCTTCAATTTTTCTTTTTTCGTGCAATAGAATAAAGAACCAATATAAAAAAAATATAAGCAAAATATTACAAGCCACTTATTATTATGTATACAAAAATACTGGTTACTATATACAATTGTTAAGAATTCAATGAAATAAAAAACTTAACTTCAATTAAATGTATTATATTAGATGCAAACGCTTCGATGTTAAGATGTACTCACATATTTTTCTATGATTTTTATTTTTTTTTTCATGATAAAAATACTCAGGTAACTGATAGCATAGGGTCTTTTATTACCAGAAATAGAATAAATAAATGTACGATGATAAACGTATTTGTGATTGATAACGAAATACATAATATTATAGTATTCGTAGTCATGTCATCAAAGTGACTAAAACACAAACAAATTAGCACAAAAATAAAAACACTAAATGCAATAAGTTTTTTTTTTTTGAACAGACGATACCAGTTAAAGATTTTATTACCTATTATTACTTACATATTGTTATTATTATTATTATTATTATTAAATTGTAACAGTTCCACTGAAGGGAGACTAGCATAAACAGTATGATAATATCTATTAGGCACCTTCTTTTAATCTAGGTCTAGTATTAATCAGTCGTAATATTGTTATTATGTTTTCTATTTCTCTTTCAAATTTTGATGGGATATTCTAAAATCAATATAATACGTTTAATGAGAAACGTTTAAAATAATATACCTTTTAAAGTAAATAATCGAAAGTGATTTAGCGATATAATTTATTATGGATAGACATTAACTAGTAGAACAATGCGTTTATTATTTTGTAAGTATGTATACAATAATAACATATTCCTATAGTAATTTTGGTCTTTTCATGATAAGTTAAGAAAATGCCGTTGAGATGTAAATTTAACATTTTTGAAATATAATATGTTTAGTTCATAAAATGCATTGAATAGGCAAGATAAATTCAAACAAAATTAGACCCAAACAGATATAATTATTTTGTGTACATCATTTTCAATAAAGAGCTGTTAAGTTATAAAGTCCATCAAAAATAAAAATAAATTACTTCTCTGTTAATAAATATTGTATGTAAGTTACTCTACATGTAAAAATAAAAATGGATTATTTTTATTCATTAAAGAATCGATTATTACAATATTGTTCAATTATATTATTTTATTATTTTTATTTTACACAATTTTTACTTAAATATTATTGATAATTGTATTATATTAAAAAATAAATATAAATTGTACCGATATTAATGATATTTTTACTTTGAGTTTCATATGTATTATTTAGTAATTACGCCTACGAATATAATAGGTACCTAGTTAGGTAGTATTTTAGTAGTTTCAATATGTTATAGCTAATAAATAAGAAATAAATATAAATATATAGAAAGTACATAAATAAAAAAAATACTGATTTTATCGTGAGAAAATCATCAGTTTTCAATTAATACTTATGACAAATATTTCTACCTAAATAATTTCATACACATTAATCTCTTGTGTGTAGTTCATTGGAAAATATGATGAAAAATTGCTATTATTTCTAGAAAATATAACGAAATCTACTCCACTAATAATTTTCTATTTAGAAGAACCCCCCACGTCTTTTAATATTGTCGGGCTACGTTATATTTATTATTATTTTTATTTATTACTCCATTGCCGCAAGTTTTTACTGAGTCCGGTCATGGAGTAAAAGTTTACAATTTTTCCAGTAAGACCTTTTTTGCATTCAAGCGCAGACGCAAATATTGATGTGTCACGTTTTTTCTAGGAAAAGTGTTTACTTATTTCACTTTTTTATGTCGTTTAATAGTGTTTTTAACGACCATACACTCTTTGGCAACATTTGTTTTTGATGGATATTTCATATCCGATTATGGTACGTAATAAAATGTGTCACGTTTGTTCACTCGATTATTTAAATTTAAGTACTCATGAATAGGTAGATCACTGTCGTGTATATGAAATATAAATAAACCCAATATTGAAGCATAGATGACTATTTTAATTTCAAAAATTAAATCAAATAGGTATTTATCTATCAAAGCCCAAAAAAATAAGAAATAAAGTTAGCTAAATAAGTATTAAATTAAAAATTTTGTACATGATGATAATAAATAGGTTACCTAATTACCAAGTTATACATTACCATTTTCTTTATTTTAGCATATAGGTATTATAACTTATAAGTAATATATTTTCAACATTATAACATGGCGTGTCTCACATTGATTATCCTTGTATACTTACTTAAGCCCGTCCGCCTACAATATATATATATTTGTGATTATTCAATACTCTATGTACATCTCTTTCTTAAACTTTAAATCTCAAATTACTATCTAAGTGCTTCATGAAAATTAGTAATTTTACTTTAAAATTATTAACATAACCATATAAACTTTGTGAACAACTTTATCTTAGATTTTTACGAAACACGAATGCAAATATTTTCTTTTTTATTTGAGAAAAGGTAAAATAAAAAATTCTACGAAGTCCTTCTTATTTATGCGAATAAAAGGCTTAAACATTGTCAAGTTTCTGTAAAAACTATATGCCAACAAAGTGTTACACGTTGAAATTGTTCAGGATTTATTTACAACAATATTAGCTTAAAAACTAATGCATATTCTGTAAATTTCAATTTTATTTCTTCATTTATTTTAAAATACAGATATTCTGAAATGTACCTACTTTAAATAAAATTTAAAATTATCCCATACAAAATAATTACAAACAATAATACTTTTACCCCCCCCCCCCCTCTATCGTAAATTGGACAAAACTGTAATCCACGGTTAAACCTTAAACCCATTGTTTCTTGTAGCTTTTTAAGTCTTGAAAAGTATGCATAAAGACTCTTTTCATAATTTAATGAAATAATGAGTAGGTACCTCTTTACTGTACTATTCAATTACAACGGAAAAATGACTGATACAGATAAATGCTTAAATTTTTGTTTATAGATGGACTATAAACTGTTATACCTACCTATATACATTTTTTTATGTTTAGTTGATTTTATTATTATCATTTAATTTTTAAGTTGATTTTTTTTTTAGTACAATTTATTTCTAGTTCAATATTTAACTTTTTATTATTTGACCGTCCTTTAATTAATATATCATTTTAATATGTTCATTATATGAAGCATGTTAATAACCTACATCGCAATGTATTCATTGAATATTATGGATATTTATACAATTATAAATAAAATATCAATATAAACAAATTGAATTTTTTTTATGCATTTTTCGTACATCTTGTTTGTTTTATCGGGGTTGTCTCCTATACCAACAATTTTGTTTGTATGTTCAATAAATAATATCAATGAATATATAAAAATATAAAATACAAAATTCAAGCCATATTTATTCAATATTGTATAAAATCTTTATACATACACAAAGCGATTTATTTTTAAATGACCAAACCTGTTTTTATTGTACCTGTAGGTATTAAAAATGATTAGTTCAATGAAGCAAGAAATATATTGTATTTTTACAATTTTATATACTCTTTAGTTTTAATCAACAATTTTTAGGAGAGTTTTCTAAAGCACATCTAGATTTAAAAATAAATAGGTATATATGATAAACTCTTAAACTTCCATATTATGTATTGTACTATTGTTGTATGAGTATTTAATGAAAAAATTGTGCAAATAAAATAATTATAACGTGTAAATAAACACTTTGCTTAAAAAAAGAAAACACAATGATAATTTTTGGATAACCCGTGCTCAGAAAATGATTTAACATACAAATTAAAAATAAGGATACATTGCACTATATTGTGTGAGTTATGATAATCTATCGAATACCTAAAAAAGAAATAGTTGAGCAGACAGGTATTTTAAAAAGTATTATCGATAAAACTTGATTTAAAATCACCATTTATAATATATGTCAGGCTATAAATATTTTAAATAGGTACATCGAATATTTTTATGGCATTTGAAGGTATTGTTGATTTAACAATAATATTATGCATAGCCAGAAGTTTCTTATGCTAAAATACTATTATATTAAAATATTTCAAACAGTTGAATAGCAGATGGATTTTAAAGAAATTTCAAATTTTAGACAAATATTTTGGAAAATGTAACTATAAAGGACTATCAAGTTCTACTAACTAACTACGGACAAAATAACAGTAGGCATATTTGGCTGTACAGTTTATAGTTCAATTTAATAACAAAGGATAATGGATTTTTGTTATATTAGTTTTTATTATGAATTTACAAAGAGTGATTTTATTTCGTACTTGTAAGACTTCATCATAATATTTTGTATTCAGAAAATATAAATTAAAATTAATATTAATAATTTTAACGTTTAGGTAGGTACATACTATTGACACTAATTTTAATATTTACATAAATCATTCAATAATAATTAAAATATGAAAGAACAAAGCTAGGAACACCGAAATTGTAAACTCGTTTCGTTACACTCACTTTGGTTGTAGGTGTATTATAAATTATTATTATAAATTTAATAGTAATTATAAATCTTTCTATTCGAAAAAAAACTATTCAATGCAAACTTCAGTTTACTAATGTATATAATATGACTTTTACTAATTTAAAGTTATTTAAAAATCACAAAACAATTTCATCAGTATTTAAAGGTATGGTTTTTATTCAAATTTTCTGGCTATATTATGTTTCAAAGCCTAAAACTACAACATTTACTGTATAGATTTTTTAATTAGTGTAGGAAGTCAATGGAGACGATGAAGACACAATGATTAAAACCATGTCCTGTCTATTGTATGACCTCGACACTTTGTCTTGCTAATAATGTTCAACGACCCCCTCCTATAATGTACAAATGTTGTACATGTATGTAATTTTGTTAGCTTTCTGTACAAATTTTGGGTACCGTCTGAAATTGAACACTAAAATTAATATCCTTTCGGTAGACCTTTATGGGTCGTATTTCCCGATTTAATGTCACGTGAATACGCTATAGCTACCTACTATATACATTTCTATATTCCCCATATTTCCTATGAAGAATTTTCGGACTCAGTATCTATATAGAACATTCAACATAACACACAAATATATAACACGTGTTATTAATTTATGTGTCTAGAAAATATCTTGAATAGGTTGTAAAGTAGTATCCTACTACAGCTATGTTATTAATATTTAACATTATTAGGTACTCTACTACACAATTTAATATTTTCTACAAAAAATAATTGTTTATTAAAACAAATAATATATATTTCATTCAGACACACACCGTACACGTACATAAGTGATAAAGTTATCAAAAACAGATTAAGGAATATAACAATCGTGTTTTGTTAAATTATTTAAACAGTATACCTACTCAAATTTCAAATTAATTTTCATAAAATCTAAATTACCTACTATAAGCTATAAGTTATACACACTAATATTCCTAAACGCAAATTTAAAACACAATTATACAGCAACCTATTTCAAAAATCCTATTCCATTTGAAGTATCTCCATGGTAAATCAATATATTTAAAGGAGGTTTTTCTGCAGAACTCTATAAAATAAATTCCAATTTAAAAGCATAAATTTTGAAAACTTAATTTGTGCTTTGTACGAGCATAAATACTACATTCTAATATTTGTATTAGCAATAGAGTATTTAGAATGATATAGGATTTTTGGACTTTGGTATATTCCTAATATTCATTAAATAATAAATATATCACTAAATCTGTATTTGTTCCCAAAATAATCTGATGGCTAATCAAATGACCACGTGTCGGAAATTATCCAATCATATGGGCCATTTGGCTATCAGATTAATTTAGGAATATAATATACAGATTGTAATTAATTTTAGATTTTTAGCTAAACGATACTGGTTTTATAATGACGTGATTTTTTATTCCGTAGATACGTCCTAATTTTTTCCTGGTAAAATCGTGTACAAATATAGATTGGAATTTGATTACAGTCAGTAATTTAGAAACCTCATTTTTGAAAATTCTTATTAGTTTTCTAGATAAACACAAAAATACGGTGAAATTTTATCAAAATTAGTATAATTTATAATTATGTTGTAATAAAAAAATAATACTTTAGTGACTTCATTGATTATGTAATATTTATTCATTTATAATTTTTAAAACATTATGATGTAATGAATTTAATAATATCTTGAATTTTTTTTTAACAATTTGAATTACTCGTATTTTAAAACTAGATTATGTAATCTTACTTTTCTTATTTCATTCTTACAATTATTAAACGGCCATGTATTGTACCTTATATTTTTTCTTTTACATTTCTTCAACATTTAAAATCTTTAAATGATTATAATAGTATTTTTTTTTTATGAATCTGATACATAGGTACAATTTATATAATATCTGTATACATATAGAATATAGATATACATTAGAAATTAAATAATTAATTTACAATAAGTATTGAGATTCGAAATGGTGCAATGGTGGCATATATGAATGAGAACAAATACCGTAAGATACAGCGTTTCCTAAAGTTGATACTATTCCTTGTTTAATCTTAAAATATTGTTTATACCAATATTACAACAATAATACATTTCATATTATAGTTCATAACTAAATATGTGATAATATTTTCATTTTATTTTTGCTCGACAGTGTTCAACTTTTATTAATTGATAAAATTCAATAACTGAATATTGATTGATTAATAATTGTAGGTTATATTTTAAAATTAAAAATTAAATTAAAGCACTGCAGTACACTTGCATATTATTTCATTCCTTTTGCTTTTTTTCTATGAGTGGTTTTATTTCTGATGGTTGCAATACGTTTGAATACTTTTGTAAATTCATTGACATTATTATAAATAAACAATTCAATCAATTATATTGCTTGTATTATCATTGCAATTTATGTTAATACAATACAGTTTAAATTTACAACCAACCAATAGTTGGATTTAAAATATTTAAAAAATTATAATTGTACCCGTAACATAATATAGTCCATATAATATTTCTACCATTTGTCGAATCCTCGATATACTCTATTGTGTAACTTTTATGAATATACATGTAACTAATTTATTAGTAAAAAACTATAATTTGATCGGACTCGGGTTAATATTGTACTTTGGTTTGGCCATGATTAAGCGGTGCTGGTTTGGTTTTTTGAAAATTTTTATGAGAAATAATGATATCAATACATAAATTAAGCATTTAGGATTCGGTCGATGAAACGAACATTAGGATTTCGATTATATGTTTACCCTCGACCATTTTTCCGACCCAATCTTAAATCAAAAACGTTACATATGCCTTTACCATGTAAATCTCTAAGTACTTTACACCCGACCCTGCCTCGGTTCCATAATCGCGTTTACCTACGGATCCCATTAGGAGATATATCGAAATCTATCTCTATATATTTCTCATGTATATTGTGTATTATAAATGTTGTAATAATACCGAGTGTTATTTGCAACAGCTTTAATGGTATGGCGTGTTTAGTATTTGAATAAAATACTATCTACCTATATATAAAAAATAAACTAAAAAAGTTTTACTTTTAATGCTACCAATATGGATACGCCCTAAAAAATACATTTTCGTACTATCATGGATAGAAACAATATTAAATATTTATTAATCATAAAATAGAACCTATAAAAACATTTATCTAAACAGTTTCAAATTGTCAAATTAATTATCTATACATCTTGTAGAATTCGTTTTAATTATTCTTTTTATATATTTTTTAACATATTTTTTCGCACACAAGAATTATTATTAATAATTAATAATATTTTCTTATTAGTTATTATTAATTATTATTTATTCATTCATAGCAATAACTTAAGTTTTAAAATTAAGTCATACAACGTTCAATTATAGGTTAAGAGTTTAAAGATTATGTTTTATTCTTAATTCATATTATATTATCCAAGTATTTCATGTATAGATAATATATATATATATTTGTGAAAACTTAATTTTACCAATGATAACAGTTTAAATCAAAAGAATAACGCACGTTTTTCAAAAAAATACGTATGTCAAATGGTAAAACTAATTATTAATAAGTAATAATTGTTAATGACCGAATAAAGTTATAAATTAAAAAGAACTGTATTTAGAAGTTGAGTCAAAATTGTGATCAGGGAGTGCATGGGCCATGGTCACTTACATTTGTGTAAGGAAATTCAATTTGAAAGCAATGATAAATCGTCATATTAAAATTTTAAATATGATTTTTATTGAGTCTTACACCTGTTTAAAACATTTTATTTTGTTCATCATGTTTTAATCGTTTAGAGGAATAGGCACTAGTGAATAATATCAAAAAGTTCGTGTAGAAAGTGTACACTAATTTATTGTCTCATGATTTTCAATCGAAATATTAGAAACATTTAGAGCTTTTATTTTGCACGATAAAGTGTTCACAGAAAGAACTAAGAAGTGCTGATTCATAAGTTTGGTGGGCTACCAAATTTTTACAACGCTCCATTTCACATGTGTGCAAATTCAATTTTTTTTTCTAAAATGTAAGCCAATATCATAAAATATAGATCTCAAAAGATTTATGGTTTTCTCATTAGTTTTTTAGTTATAGTAATTTAAAACTAATAGTTTACATAATTCCAACTTTAAAATAATATTTTACATGGTCAATAATAAAAATAATAAAAATAAAATAGAAGTCAATTCAAATAAATTTTAATATTATATTTGTAAATTAAACATTTTAAAATGTTATTATGTAACACGTCGATGTTATAATGTACCCATTGTACCTAATGCAAATATGGTGCACCATATAATATTTCGAAATCAAATTTAAAAATCTGGATGTAGGTACACACTATAATATAACGTATATCTAAATATCAGTAAGCTCGTTATTCATCGCTTGATTTAATTAGGTTGAATGGTGTATTATTATTTAATATTAAAGATTTAAAAACGATAATACATCATGTTGTAAAAATATTTAAAATTATTCATGTAGTTTAAAATAAAGAAACGATTTTTAACGATGTTCACATCTATAAATCAACATTAAAAAAAATGCATTATATGTGTCTAGAAAAGACCAATTTAATTTAAAAGTAAGACAAATGCGTTGGCTCAACATTTTCGTATAGTTCAATTTTTTTTCATAAATTTAAATATTTATTCAGAACATTCATAGGTACTTATACTTCAGTATGAAGAAATCGTTGTTGGTGAGAATCAATATTCACATTTGAACATTTGATTATACATCCAATAGGTAACTTGACAATACAGTATGGTTTTTTAGAGGAAATTTGACTTACTTTAATTCAAAGTTGAAATGGAATAAAAAAAGTTCTAGCTCATGAAGTGTGGGAACTGAGGGAAACTTTTTGATAAATTTCATGATCAAGCTCGAGTTACCGAGTGTCAACAGAAGTATGAAAACAGAAGTATGAAATATACTACTTTTTCGGTATATGCATATAAATTTAGCTTGCAATTTGCTTATAAGACAAACACAAGTTTACAGAACAATACGATTAATATGTTTAAACGTAATTTTAACTTTTACCTAGTATTTATGTTTTATTATTTTACTGGATCACTTTCGGTTGATTGCTTTGTACAATTACTTTATAAAAATTATATTCACTACACAGTAAATGAAAATTAGTTTATTTATTTATTTTCATTTATTGAAGAATAATTTATAAGCAGTAGGTAACATATACAATTTTTTTGGTGGTTGGGGAAGTTGAAAATTAATTTTTACAAATTTTATCTGAAAATAATTTATTAATGACATTATTTATTGTTTAAAAATTTTTCTTTGGGGTGGGCGGACCTAACCTAACCTGGATACATCAATAAAGTTAGGTAGTTAAGTGGTCAAAAAACTAAAATAAATGATAAAGCTAATGAAGCATTCTACGTGTGAAGGTAGGCAGAGCTACCGATAGAGATTTATGTGAGGAGGTCTGAAGCGTCAACCGTTGTTCTAAGTAAGGATGAACAACACGGCTAGAGTCATCGATAAGAATGCCTTGGGAAGAGTGAATAGCGAAGTAGTCATGAAGGGGATGCGTTTTTTAAGAAACAATAGGTAACTAATGATGGAAATGGGTTTTGGGCCAACTATATATGTAGTTGATGACGGGCCAAATACGTGTGGTACACGACCACGCCATATTCCAAAATGGAGCGGACAAGGGAGTAATTAATATGTAGTTTCCGAAAAATGACATCAAGTTGAATTTTTCGGGATTAAGGGTAAGCCCAGCACATAGAACTCAGTTAAATAAATAATTAAGGTCAGTCTGTAGAAGATTGCCGCAATAAAAACTTATGTTCCTGTAGAATTTAATGTCGTTGAAATATAAAAAAAACTTTGGAATAAGAAAAAATAACGAATAAAAAAATTAGTAAAGAGGAAAGGACTTAGGTGGCCCCGTAAGAAAACTCTAGAAGTTTTGAAAGTATCAACATGAACTTTCAGAAATTTTTTTGAGAGTTAGGTAGGATTGAAGCTGAGCGAGCTATGGGCTATGGGCCAATACCAAGTGTGTCTAGCACAGATATAAAAAATCAATAATCAACCGCTTCAAAAGCTTTATTAAAACCAATAACAGCTTTCCAAAATTTAATTTATGAAAAAAAGGGTACTTGTAAGCTGTAACAATTGATTTACTTAACCACTCTGGTCTTTAACAAATATGCAGTTAAGGTTTTATTGTATACATGAAAAGACAATGGATTCTAACAACATGGGAAGGTTTGGAGTGTGGGAATGTGTCTATAATAATCAACCAACTTTAATATTGGGAATAATAGACTTGTCTTCCAGATAATAGGAGATATATACTTTCATCTAGAGAGCGTGTAAAAGATTTTAGATTGGAAAATATACTAGAGATAATATGTAGATAAAAATTAGGTAGGTAAAAATATTGTCAAGGTCATTCAAACAAAGATTTGTTAAGAATCGAGATCGAACGTCTCCAATGGTAGAGGCATTGTTGGAACGAAGGTTATATGGATAACCGATAAACATTGATAAGTGAAAGATTAAAAGAGGGAGGTAAATTATTATTGAATGACCAAAAAAAGTATTTTCGATATAAAGTTGTATGAAACAATGGGATAGTCGTGTTGAAGCAAACAGAAGGAAGAATATTGATGAGCTGGTTTTAATATTTTGTGAAATTTTAAAAGAAAGTAGAGTTAGAGATGAGTAGGAGCATGGGCACATTAATATAGGAATTACAGTGAAACTTCCATATAACAAGTCTTGCGGTTCTCAAAAATAATTCATTAAACAGAAAATTTCGCTGTATTATCAGATTTTCTAAACGCTTACTTTAAGCACAGAGTTAAAAAAAAAATTGAATAATCAGCAGCTGATTTATATGCCTCATCGTAAGCATAAACTCACAGAATTTCAAGACGCTTCTTCATTGTCCATTTGCGATCAACTGTGATTGCACGAAGTGAGCCCTATTTCACTTCTAGACCGCTTAGCAAGTTGAATCGTGACAAATTAAAGATCAATTTCTTTAGAAGGGAAAATAACTATAATAGTCTAGAGACCCCAGGACTACTTTTCCCCGTCTGAACAACTTTGTGCTAGATAGCTGAGATAATGAAATCTATAGCCAGGGTCCGATTGGCGTGATCCTGTGGAATGTACTGAGTAGGTTACGGTGGCAGAAAACTGTCTGGGAAGGGTAACATCAATGGCAATAGTGATCGGCCGTGGCACAGTGGTTGGAGTAGCGTCCGGAAATTATAATATAAGCATGGAAAAACAAACTACTTTTTGTATTATTTGATAGAGAGAAAGATTCCCTATGTAGACATTTTTCTAATCAAATAATCACATCTTGTTCGTTTTAATAATAATGATAATAATAAAAATAATAATAATAATAATAATAATTAATAATATTTCGAATACTGTGCTTTTTTTTTACTAATATTGTTTGTTTTTTCTTTAATTCTTGATTCATATAATATAAAAGTTTTATTTTTATACTATAGAATAAAATACTGTTCATTCCGGCTAACTGAAGTACTCTTCTCTATTGTTGTCGTGTTTTATTCACCATTCCAATAGTAATATTAGAGCTGCAATATGCCGCCGCCATCATTTCGGACAATAAACTAAAAACTGTATTCGATTTACGATGCCAGTCGTCTAATGGCAACTCCAGCTCATTCGCCTGAATCAGACAATGTTTACGAAAAAGCATACTCGGTAAGTACTAAAATGGATTTTTTTTAGTTTATTACATCGTTTAAAATGTTTGAACTGAAAAAATATTATTGCAAAATAAAGTTTTTGAAAGATATTGTGGATATTTTAAGAACCTATTGGATTTTCCATTTTTATTTATATTTTTGAATAGTAAAAAACGAAATATCATACTTGAAAATAATTGTTTTCAATCTCGTTATACTGGTACAAGTAATATTTTATACAAAACTCCCTAATTACACTTGTATTTATATTAGGATATATATTGTGTTTAATATGCTGTGCTAATGTTATAAGGTGTACCTTTTGAAAAATAATTATACGTTGCCATTTATTTATTTTTTATTGTTTTTGTATTATTATAGAAATAGTATAGGAATTTTATAAATTACTTTAACCCATAAATGATTTTCACTAGGTATCATACATAATAACTATGCTTAAATTTCTGTCTTATGTGATGCAAAAGTATTATAAATTATTTGATAAAATTCTAATAGAAAATCTAAAATTTCATTTTTTTACCTTAACAACTGTAAGTGTTTATACATTTATTTCTTATAGATTTTGGTGATTTTAGTTTTTACAACTTCGATTTAAACGACAGAATTGAGCTTTTCTAACCTGGGTGAGACAACATTTAAGTATGTTGGTTTCCATCGACATTCCACTTACTAAAATGTAAGTGTCATGATAGTATAAATTTCAGACATTGGCTGAGTTATATGTAATTCGTTCTTAGAAGTCATCATTGATTTATATCGACGGGTGACTATAATTCGATAAAAATATATTTAATTTGGTTATCGGCGTTTAAAGTCATAGGTATAATAGTAAATAGCAACTTGTGGTATAAATTGTATAAAGTCTGTTACGGAAAGAACTTTAAGTGAGCAAGTATAAGGGATAAGTGACGTAATGGAGCTTAGGATGTTAATACGTTCAAATTTTCATAAATATTTTGTTCTCTTTTATTTTTAAAACATTTGTTTAATATGATAGCGACGACCACCATGTATATAAAAAATACGAATAGTTAATTCGATGTTAATGAGAAATAGTTACTTTATTTTTTGTCATCTGTGTCATACTTTGGTCTTATGTGATAAGCCTGAATAAAACATATATTTTGTATTTGTTTTATTATTATAACTTATTTTTGTCTTATTCTAATTAAAACCAGGAAGATAATAATATGTTATATTTTGTGTATAGATATTTGTATTCCTAGGTACTCAGTTTATTTTAACTGTACAATTATTTATTACAATAATAACCAATACTCATAAAAAAAGTATATAGAAAACAGAGCATCCTAAGCACGGTGTGTTGGCCTTTGTTTTTGATGAGTGTTGCAAGAGTAGGTATTTTAAAATTAAATTTGAAAGCGACTATTATTACATTCGAAAAACGATTCTGAGTCTAAAAGCTTAGTTTACTATAGTGTTTATTTCATTCTACAAACTTTATGTGCTAATAAAATGAAATGGTGAATAAAGACCTTCTGAAAATATAAAATATAGTAAGCTTATTTAAATAATCACGTCCAAGAGTTGTTTAACATTTACTATTTTATAATAATAAAAAATGAAAAATGTAGTAATTAATTTTAGGTGGCGTGTCTTGCAACTATGTAATGTTATATGTATATAGTATATAATATAATGTACGATATATGTAAATAAAATTTATGAATACATGTACATTGTACACTCATTACTTCAAAAAGTATTAACTTTATTTGAAATTTTGCATTTGGAAAATACCGGAGAAATATCTTAATATTGTGTTTAAACGAAAATTGGATGTATGTAACCACAGTCAAACTAATAGTTTTTTGTATATATAAATAAATAAGCATTAAAAGTTTACAAAATAGGAGTAACAATGTTTACGTGACTTCCATTAAAAATAGACATTGTTGTTATCTTAAAGCGATTATAAGATAAAATACATTTTTTATAATTAGTTATCTAAAGATCTAATTCATCCAATATTTATATTTATACATCTACATATTTTGTCAAAAATATTCTGCTTTAGATGATGGAAGTTAAGAAATAAGTTAAGCTTATTCAATAATTTTATAGCAACAATGTAGGTGATCATATATTTATAGCAATATATATAATATTTTAGAACTTAAAACTGTCCTGTCTTACAATATCCAAAATTTTCAAAAATATTAACAATCTTTTGAAATATTGAGAGTTCATTGCTAAAAGAGTTTTTCTGTATTATAGTGTACCTAAACAAATATTCAAGCTATTGTATATGACTTATTACTATTGTGTCATTTATTTTATGTTTCTTTAAATCTTAGACTGAATGAATAATAAAAAAGGAATAATTAAACTGTTAAGACCAAATATATACGTATATGTATATTATTAATGTTTATTTAACATTCCAATGTTTATATTTTAGTATCTTTCTTTTTACTAAATTCAATGGTAGTTAAAATAAATTACATTTCATCAGTTTATCCCACGCGTTAATGACCAAAAATAACGTTAATTTTTTTATATGAATTTAAAGATAAAATTTTGACGACATTTTGAAAAATTTCAGAAATTTCGGAAATATTCAAATTATTTTTTGGTTAGAAATTCATTCAAGTTTTTTTTTCCTAGCTGATATTAGAAATTTTATTAGGAGATTCCCCACAAATTTTTCTACCTAAAACAAAGTGGAAAATAATATTGATTTTTTATAAGCATTTGAATTTAAAATTTCTGCGATATTGGATTTCATGGATAAATTTTTATACATTGATTTTTGATATTTTACTGTAATTCAATATTGAAAAACAAAAGGCATTTGTATTTTTTAACCAAAATGCTAAAATGGTAATTTTTCCTACCTATTAAAATGTTCAAACTATTTTGAATCTGTTTGAGGTATTATAGCTATAAGAAAATGTTCAAATATTTTCAATTATTTTTTCGTTAGATATTCATAACGGTTTTTATTTTCATAGCTAACCTCTAACCTTGGTCATTTTAATACAAGATTCTCAACGAGTTTTTCTATTTCTATCAACAAAAAAAAAAGGTTCAGCTGAATGTTATGCTATTTATAAGTTATAACCATGAGAAATTTCCAATTTTCATCAATTTATTTTTATTTGTTAAATTTGATTATTTACACAAGTACGGAAGGATGACACAACGTCCCAGCTTAGAATCGTTTTTTGTATGCAATGATTTATCATTTAGTTAAAATATAACACCAACGACATGCTCTACAACTAGGTACTGTACAGCAAAGCGGTACCATTTTTCCACTTTTTTAAAATTATATGTATGTACGTTATGAATATAATAGATATGTAGGTACTGTACTCGTTAACTGTTGATTCAAAAAAGATTTACTCTTTTTAAGTTTTTTTTTTACTATTAGTTAATTGTTTTTTTGAAATGAATAAGTAATAGATTTTTATTATAATCTTTTTTTTCAAAAAACAAATTAAATATTTTTATCGCAAATAAATGCTTAACAAAATGTTATATATTATGTAACCTTTAATAAATAGGTACCTTTTTTTTTATGAATCTATTGGCCTTATAATACTATTTTTTTTACTTTGAAAAATATTTTAAAAACAATTATAAATCCATGCATGCATCATAATATTTATTTTTCATATAGGTACTATACAAATTAAAACATTACATACATAATACAAAATATTATAGGTATATAATCCAAGAATATTTTTGAAATTGATACGTAAGTACATAAATAAAATAGTTTAAACAGATCAAATGAATAAATAAATTAATTGTGACTCGAGTAAATAACAAGAAATTTTAAATATTATTTATGCTAAATTGTTTGCTTTAAAAACATAATTTAGTGTTTAAAATAATTCTTAGATCATTTTTTTTATTTTTGGTGTTGAAAAAAGATGATATAATTTACAGAATTTCATACCGTTTATTATTCGAAGTAGCAAACAGAGCAACTCAATTTACAGTAAAGTTATCATTAATGTATCATTTAAACTTTTAAGATTAAATCTTAAATATCGGTTATCATATAGATTTGACATTTAAATTTAAAATAAATTGTTCTTAAAAAAATAATGATTGATAATTTATTCTTCAAAAATAGTTATTTGTTGGTTTTTATCATTTATTTTTTCTCTTATTTGTTTCTACAAAAATGAAAAATATGTTCTATACAAGTTAAAATATTTTTAAAATATGATAACAATAACGTTAGCTATAAGAACACATCCAGCCCTATAATAAGGTCTAGGGTTAAATCTAGCTTAAGAAATCGTAAGTATAAACAATAAAGAACAGAAACGACATAATATAAAAACGTTTTTCATTACAAGGCATTACCTCGTTATAGTTGTAACTAACCTAATTTGTTTTCACTTGAAAGTTTTAAAAGTTAATCCAATGAGATAGCCACTGGATTAAAATAATACCTATACTTAAAATATATGAAATTAAAGTCTGTGAAACTAAAATAGTTTTTAATATGTGAGAGAAACATTTATTTTTGTAAGGTGTTTGTTAAATTAGTATAAAATTCACTTTGAGTAAAAAACAATTTTAACATCACCCCAATATTGAAATATTTTTAATTTTTAGACTTTGATTGAAGAAATTATAATTATTAAGTAATAATTATTAATTATCTTGCAACATTTAAAGCAATTTTTAAAACTTTAAGATTTTAATATTGTACAAAATATTTTTTTTAGTAATAATATTTTATTACATTTTATTATAATTTAATAATATACAAAAAATAAACGTTTTTAATGTTGATAAAAAATGAAACGAGAACAAAGTTAACAATTTGTATTTTCTCATTGAATTATAAAATCCAACAACACTTATCGCGTTATTTATATCTTGGATATTTTTTAATATCATTACACTATTATTAAAATGAAAATAATAATATCATGTTAAAAACCAATAAATTATGTACCTATTGCATTTGACATTTGAAGCACAGGTGCTTTCGATTTATGTATCCAACATCTTTCAAGTACATGGTGGTTATTTACCTAATATGAGATTTTTATTGAAAAACTTATATACACGACTAGAACTTTTCTTTGTAAGTTTAATACCCTTAACATTTGTTATATTTGGTGAACAGTTATGCTGCAGATAAAGAAAAGTTATAAGTACAAATTGTTTTATTATAATAATAATATTGCATAGGTAGTTAATTGATATCATTATTTGTTGTTAATTATGATAAATGAATGCATTGGAAAATTGTACCAGTTATTTTGAAAAATACATGCTTTAGTATTATAGGTACCTACTTGTAATAAAAGTCGTTGAAAAAATAACTTTTGGTTATCATGTTTTTGGCATCAACAGTTCGGTTTAACAGTGATTTTTGAATTTTTGATCATATCCCATGATGTGTTTAATTGTAAATGTTAAATTCATCATTTGGCTCCTAGCCCATGTTATGAACGTAGTAAGGTTGCCAACTAATTAGAGTATTAGACTATATTTCTGCTAAAACAGATTTGTTATGTTTATTAAAATGTTTAGTAAAATCAATAAAATTGTTTAATAATGTTTATTTAGTTTCAATAAACCTTTAACTACTTCATAGGAAATATACATTATCATCTATATTCAAAACATTTAACGTCAATTGAAGACTAAGCTCAGCTATTAACTGAATATTTTTAGTTTTTCAAATTATTGAAGTAGGTACCTACCTACCTACGTACATACCTACTTGTAATGTAACAAGACATTTAAATAAAAAATGTATTGAGTGTTATAATACAGCTAATAGGTACATTTTTTAATCAGCTAATTTTTTTTATTTAAAAAATAAAAATACTTAAAAACTTAAAATGTCAGGGTTATTAGTTGAAATGAAAAACTGTTAAAAACTTAAAATGTATATTTAATCAAAATTATGTTATTATAAGAAACTTTTTTTGCGTGATTGCAAATCTATCAAAGAAATCAATGTAAATATAGGTACTTATTTTTTTAATCCATCTATTTAATAAACTTAATTTAACAATTTTAAAACATATTGAATTAAGTTATGGCTTAAAATTTCCTGAAATATAGACGAAACCATAATCTATAAAAGAATAATATACTATTTCCATAGAATAAACAATCATACATTATACAAGAAATTTTCAGTAATTAACGAATTTTTCAGAATGTAAATTTATAAATTGTTTAATAAACCTTTGTCTTAAGTAGGTACATTTTAAAGTTGTTTCCTGTTTTTAATTTATAATTTTTAAGAGTAGTTAATGTATGTAACCATAACTACTGAGTGATAACTCTAAAAAGAAAATTGAAGTTTTTTTCGTGTTCATCAAGTTTTACCTACTATCTTGGTTTCTTAGAAATTTAATAAAAATTACAAAAGTTTAGTTTATATTGTTTTATTATGATATTGTAATTGAATATGCAATTTGTAATATTTAAATATTTTCTAAATGTCGTTAATACAAAATATAGTAATCATTAATAATACTACGTCTTTTAAATTTTTTATTATAATGCTAAAATGTGTTTAGCACTTCAAGTTTAGTAATTTACATCATTAATACTAAATCGTTTCAAAATGTATTGATGTGGCACACTTTTTAGTTTATATGTACGTGTTTTCTTTACTAACTTATTCAAAACTGTAAATTGTTCATGTGAAGTATATTCGACTTTGTCGATACATCTTAATATCTTATTATTTAGAATATCATAATTAATATTTAAATTAAATTTATCCAAAACACTTAATATGATATAATATTTGTTTACCGTTTATAAATTAGTGAAATCGTAATGATGGTACTTACTTAAAATCCTATTGAACATAAGAACATTATCATTATTAAATATAGTACCTATAATATATTATTATTATTATTATTATGTTATAAATATAGAGTGGTAACTAATTATAATTATTTTAACTGAACAAAAATAACAATTTTATGGAGGTCAATTAACAGATATAAAAACCTGGTAAGTCGTTCCGCTGTTCCTATATAGTATTTGTTGAGTGAGGTATATGTGGACAGTGTAGGTACATTACCTACATTGAGTAGGACATTGCAATGAATATATAAAATTTTGATAAAATTATAAATAATTGTATACAACGAAAAACAATTCTGGTCAGATACTGTTTGTCAGTCTCTACTTATAAGGATATTTTATAATTTGTGTACTTATCATATTATATTACTATTACAAACTTATTTCTCTATTTGTAATAAGTTACATATGTTGAAAAAAAATCGAAAATTTTAAATACCTAGCTTGAAATTTATCCAAATAATATTTTAAAAGTTGAATTTTGTACATATACTATCATGTTATAATGGAATGTTTCAAGTTTATACTATTAATATTTTTTGAACAGTTACAAAGTATCAAAAACCGTTAGAGGATAAATCGCTGTTTAACGTACGAATACCTATTGTAAAAATTATAAGACTATTATAATATATCAGTCAACACTCAACCGATAGGTACATTCATCGCTCCACTCAGAATCCAAATTCAGATGAACAAAAAGTAAAACTAGTATAATATAATGTGTAATAAATAATAAATGGTTTTGTATTTCGTATTCTGTGATATAAATAATGCAAAATAGAATGAATATAATATTTTCCATCGATAATAATATTATCATGTGCACTGTATTAATTACCTACTCTGTTTCTGTGAATCTGTAATTATGTAATTATTTACATTATAATAATGCGATTGTAATTTGTACGTAAACTTGGGAATGTGTAAAATGTCATACATTTACGTGGGGGTCCCTAGACCTCACAATATACCATTTATCCTTTTCCGCTAAGAGCGCCTGACCGTACATAAGAAGCTATTTTCGATTTCATTCAAGCATAGCCTGCGTGGTTAGGTACAAACCGCTTTAAATCGTCTCACACGCACATTTTGGGTGTAGTGCCATCATCACTTTTATCACAGGTAGGTATAAAATACATACTCGTCGATCCGCTAACGTTACTCCCAAAGTTGTATTACCTATACCTAGGAGCTCATATCTGCATATACAACCCACGGCCGACATAACAACCGCCACTGGGATGTGTGTGTCAAATCCGTCGCATTTGCATTAAACCATGTGAAATAGCACCTGTTTTGTTTGCCCCCCGCATGTCCGTGTGGGTATTATATATAATGCGTTTTAATGTCATCCACCGATATTTGATGCAGAATTCGAATCAACTCGCATAAAACGGTTGCTGGAATTTCACAACGGGTATTCAGCAGTCCCCAGAAAATGTATGCGAATTAAATCGCCTATATAACAACTATCCCCAGAGTACTTATGCAAAACGCAGTATTTTTGAAACCCATGCCCCGTTGCCTTAATATGTTGTTATATTATTTCCCCAACGCTCATAAATTTCTAAGGGTAACACCATAGTTACCCATGTCACATAGAGGTTATTTCAACATTTATACCCTTTCAAAACTATTTGTGTCTTACTATCATACAATAAATTAACTGAAATTCTTAAATGGCGCGTGTGCATGATAATAATATAATAATATATTTATATACACGTAAATTATGCATTTATTTGGTATTCTACATTAGAGTCGTAAAAACATTTTCATGATTTTTTTATTTACAATAAATTATGCCCAATACCAATGTACACTTAACTAAGATAACCTGCTATTACCTAATATATGTATTGTTTTCGTGAAAGTGCTCTGAAGTAAAAATTGCTTATATTTAATAAACATTTAAGTTAGTGAAAAGAACTTTAAAACTTAAATACCTACTGTATAGTGCAATCATAAATAATGTTACTCATATAAAACCAATCCAGTTTAAATTAGATTCTTGTCAATAATTTATATAAAATGAATTTTGTTTAAAAACAAATACCTTTAAAAATCCAATAATATTAATAAAAAAATTATTTATGTGACATTGATATATTGTAGGTACTTGTACCGTAGATTTTAATATTGGTTTTGATTTTTGGTGATATATTAACGTATTTAAAATAGTAACCTACTTTTCCATGCAAAATAATCACAGAAAATGTGATACATTTAAATTGTGAATAAAATGTTATTAATATTTAAAGCAACAATCCATATCCAATATACATACATAAAATAAGAACTTGTCATGACTGACTGACTGATTCATTATCGCCTAGCCGGGACTACTGGAAGCTATTAGTATGACATTTTTTCCGTAGTTTCGTTTTATAATTTAAAAACCCAATAGGAAAATTTTTTCCAAAATTCACATTTTAAAGAAGCCCTCAAACAAGGATATTGAGATTCACGGTGGAAATTGAAATTTTTTTTATTGATTAATGGTTACCGTTAGTTTCAAATTATAATAAAAATAGTAGAAATCAGTATTTTTTTTTTTTTTTATAAATTGTTTACATTGGTTACTTGGACAGATGAGATAAAATCGTGCATCAAATCGTCGCGTTTTCATAGCCTTGGTTAAAAAATTTAATAATTTCTTAAAACCTTTGTTAGTAGCTTATTATCAAAAACTGCTTGATTGATTTGTACGAAAATCTCAGATATTGTTTTTAAAGATATCAGAAAAGTATAGAAAGTAAGTAGATTAAAAAGTATACGAAGTTTTAAATCTAATCCGTGACTTACGAGTTGCGGTTGCCTATCTAGGTTAAATTATTTTACAAAGCTAGACACTGACACCTTTTTACCCGTGATTTGAGGTACACTAAAACTAAGATACACTCAAATCGAGATACGCCAATAATCGTAAGAAGCCGAAGTCGGGTTATTTAGTTAGTTAGTAAAAAAATGAATTGAGTAAATTTTCTTAATACAGACTTAATTAGCCTTCTCCCATCGCTCTCTAAATTATACGAAAGAATTCTGCTCAATAAGATGAAACAAATAATTTCTCCACTTCATCCCAAAGCATTCAAACCCATCACTGTACAATATGTCATCAGGTCCAACGAATATCATAACTAATCAAAAATGACTTTGAAAAGAAACTTTACGCAACGCCTGTCTTTCTTGACCTAACTCAAACCTTCGTAAAATTATAGCACCACGGACTAGGACTAAAATTTAATTCACTAATTTTCCCTAAATACCTACTTAAAACCATATTTATATTAATATAATAATATAAGTACCTATGTGGTTTAAAACAAAATTTTTTAAATTCCGAGTAAAATTCTGGCAAACAATGTTAAATGCAGTTATACCTACGAATATCTACATTATGTATATTATATCTTGTATAAACATTGGATATATTAAAAATCTATATGTATAAAAATGGAGCCAAAAATGTATAACAATTCATCAATTGAGAATGGCTGGGCCGATCTTACAAAAAAATTTTTGGAAAAATCTCATTTTTTTTAACGTATAAAATATTATTCGATTATATCGATTTAAATATTATTGAGTGTTTCATAATTACCATGGAAATCAAATAAATAAATAATAAAAATAGAAAAAAGGAGGGGTGCTTGAATGGTTTAAATTCACAATTTATTGGACCCGGTAGGCTCAACCCGGGCATGTGCTCCAACAAGGATTTTGAGATTTACGATGGACACTTTGGTTTTTAAATCGTTACTATTGGTCATAGGACAAAAATAATTAGTAGAAATGAGTATTTATTATTCCTATTGGTTGCCAAAGGTTAATCGGGCATATCAAATCGAATTTATGCACATACAGCCGGTCATCGGCGTTATCCACGATCCGACGTAGTCAGATTGCCTACCAGGGTGGCTGAGTTGCACTTACTGCAGCGAGTTACACACAAAATGAATTAAACAATCACAATTCTTTTATTAGTTGTCATATTTTACAAGCAACAACGGGATCAGCTTGTGTATTAAAAATTTCGTAATTTCATGCATTTAACTTCCCGTAAATATTTTGTTTGTTCACACCTTTAATTATATGATACTATTTTTATTGATATAGTACGTATGAAGTATAATATATTAAGTTTGAAGGAAATGTGCATTGATTTATAAAATTATACTGTTTATTTACTAACTGAAAATATGTACCTATGACGTATTATAGTTTTATAACATATTTTCATTTTATTATTTTTGATATTTTTCTACAACAATTTTTTTTTAGAAAAGGTGGTAGGAAATTCAAAAGTTTCGTGCAACTCTATTTCTTGTTTGTAAGTCAAGTCAAGTCGGTACTTTTAAGAGTCGTTGTTTTTTTATTTTATCAGTATTTTCACATAGTGTAAGGACTGAGAAGTGTTGAAGAAATGGAATAATTTAAGTAGTTATCCGAACTTCACTCAGAATCGTTTTTCGAATACAAAAGACTATCATTGTTTTAAAATTCAATGGCACAAAATCACAACGTAATTTACAAATTTAACACACCCACCCCAATTTTCCATCCAAATTCATATTGCATTAGACTTTTTTAATTTTAATATCGTTGATTTTAAACCATATTAAGTAACATCCATTTAAATTTCTTCGAAGGGTTATTTTATTATGCAAATTGGTTGCTAGTATCAAAAACGCATTATTTCAGTCAAAAGAATAAATCACGATGTATTTTATGTATGCTTTTACTTTTAGGAATTTATAACATTGGTCACAGGTGGTGAATTCATTATCACGAAATTATAATAGGTATCTATAGCCGACCGATTATAAGAAACTTAAAAGTTTGACTAATTGAGTACTTACTCATACACTCTATTAGGTACATGTAGTAGAATATAACATGTTTAATCCTTCAATACATTATTCTGGAGGTGCATTGATAATTGTTCATCTACCTATAATTGTAAATAATAATTTATGGTGATCGCATAATATGGCCAACAGAAATAATACCTACCATAATATTATGGTACGTTTCAATACAAATACTCAAAACTAATTATGCTCTAAAAGCTCCTGTAAATAGAAATATGAGTTTAGATAATGATAACCAAATTGATTTATTTAATTCTCACTATGCTGAGTCATTTTGTAATTATATTATTACATGTTATGCGTGAATTTTTTTTTATTATATTCATTATCATTCATCATCTTTATTGTCTTTTTACTGTTTAAATCCACCTTGAGTTATTATACTTAAAGTATCGTATTTTGACAGTTATTTCGGAAAGGTATTAATGATAGATTTTGATACATAATAAAAAGAAGAATTATCATGAATATCTACTTTATAATATTTGAACCACAAAAGATAACATATATACCACAAATTTTTTTTTTACTGACTAGGTAACAAATGTAACTTTATAAATTAAGATGTTTGTAAATTATTAATATACGAAGAATGTAATTAATAATTTAAACATTCATTTAAAAGTAAAACTGTATAAGAGTTAAATATTATATTTAACGTGATTATTAAAACCTAAAGAAGATTGATGAGTTTCTAAGTATTAGTTACATTACCTACTGTCGGTAACAACTAACAATTCATTTTAAAAATAATTCGTCGTACATTTTAATTGATGTTTACTACTCGAACAGCTGTTCCATTTTAGCACTTCCAAAGTTTAATATTTTACAATTTTTACTACTGATACTGACATTTTATTTATTGTAATTGATTAACTTAAAACTGTGAACCACAATTCAACATATTTTATTTAAAAGTAAATCCTTAATTATTTTTAAAAACATTTTATTTAGTTATAAGTAAAAAAAAAAGCGAATATACTCTAGACACAAATTTTAAGTTTTATTAAATTAAAAGTAATGAATTATGAACACAAAATTAACAACATTACTTTTTAACAAATTGTAATAACAATAAGTATTATCCTATTGGATGATGACAAATCATATATTACTACACAAGGGAACTTATTTAATTTATTAGTAATGGCTAAATCGTAAATTATGGTCTTGACTCTATAGATAGGTAAAATACTCGTACATTCAATATCCATTACAATTTGTGGTGAACAAAATCTGGTCTTACAGTATTTTCTAGTAGGTATATCTTATGTTTCCAAGGCTATCCCCAGGGACAAGGTTGATTTCATTAATTTGGTCGGTTTTAGCGGGTCTTATTATTTTTCTTGAACTACCTATATATTATAATTTTATAAATATAATTTCACTATGATAACAGATGACACAAACAATTAATTTTAGATTAAAATATTAACGAAATAATAAATTGTAATTTGTATTTAATTTTATTTTAAAATAATAATTAGTAATTTATAGTAATTTAAAAATGATAATAATAATTACTTAATAAAATATGTTACCTATACTATTACCAGAGTATTGTATATATTATAAAGTTAAATTACGTAAGTTTAAAATTAAATGTCCATCGACCTCTCTCTCTTTCTCTTTCTAGTCCGTACTTCAAATTAATTCATACATCGAGCATTATTTTGAATTGTTATCATAAACGGAGAGCATTGGCATATTTTATATTCTGTAAGTATCACAAGACAATATAAACGCTTAATAACCAAATGCGAATCACTTTCTTAGGTATTAAATTGTTTTTATGTTTATTTTTATTTTATCCTTTATTGGAATATGCCATCCATTATAACTAGCCACGAATGACTCTTGGGACATTCTAAATTCTTCAGTAGACCTTACTACCGTATACGTATCCAGCAAATTACCAACAAATATTTGGTAGGACTGTAAAAACATAATTTTCATTGCGTAGCCGAATAGGTTCCTATCCAGACCATTAAATTCCGTTTACTTAATCCACCACTACGCACTTTACTTCATAATTTCTACATCTGGTATTGTCTTGTTTATTGAAAGAGCTCATTCTGGTGATTTAGTTATTTTTTTAATAATTTGTTTTTATCACACTATTTACATTTGGCATACTTTACTGATTATCATTATTGAACACATATTTTAGTAAACATGTACATTTTTTCCTCATGTTAAAATCATGATGTTTGGTATACTAAATTTTAAAATAATAAACATATAACTATTATTATTATTTTCTGTTTGATTAACGTTGTAATATCGCTATTTATCGTATAAAAGAGTTTAAAAAAATATAACACATTACATTTCTTTAGATAAAGCGAAAGTTGGTATTTTATATCGTTGAAAGCCATGTAAGATAATATTATAAAAGGTAGAATACTTATTTTTCATACATTAGGTATCCTACACTGAATGATAGACAATAACAACTAACAACGCCCGATAATGTTTTCGTAGTTTAGTATAGTTCGGATGGATCATAAACCTTCTCGATTTGTATTTACTCAGAAACTGGTGTAAAAATATGCATTACAAATTGCAATATGATATGAAAAAAATGGACGACTTGTGTATTATAACTACATTAGATTTGAGATAGTAATATTATACAATACACTTTTAAGTTGGCACCATTTTGGGGTGGTGAGTGTATCACGCATGGTCTCCGATAACCCAATTTCCAATAAGTACTTAAAATGTGTTTATTATTTTATCACTGTGGTCCCCCAGTGGAAAAACTTAGATTATCCATTACAAAGACAATTTTAATTATTGACGCTTTCAAAATCACTGTGACGGAGTGGCAGTCACACAGCCCATACACAATGCACGACTATAAAAAGTAAAAGCTCATTGTAACGTGTCCAATTACGTTAAAAACTTTTTATTCAGCATCCGAGCTAGTGATTACTATCGTTGTATAGTCATTAGAAATATATATACATTTTTTTTTTTGAGCTTAAGTATTTAAAAACTACTTAGAACTACGTTCCTACCTACATATGAAGGATAAGTCATAATATTTTGTTTGGGTAGCATAAAATCATATTTGCGTGGTAGTACAGAAGTCATTAACCCGTTCGATAAATACTTTTAAGAATATACGTCTGTTTTTAGTACTTTAACAATCATTAATTGTATACAGCCGTTCATGGTACTCAGGGCATAAATAATAGTGAAACATAAATTATACAATATTTAAAAGAATAATCTGATATTGAAAAGACAAAATACGCACGTACTTCTTAAGTAGTTAATGGCAGTTACACCGAATATATTCCTGACGTCAGTAGGTCTTACACCGATTGTCGTGGTCGTGACTCAAGTTTAATTTATCGATGGTGTAATAAAGTTTTTAAGTTTATGTAAGCATTTTGAATGGAAAATGGGTGGACAGTTGAGTGATATGTATACCTTCTCAATATATTGTATTTGTTTAAACGTTGACTGCACGCAGTCCTCACTAGATAAGCATATTGTCTAAAAATCTTAATACATTTTAAAATGTTGAACGTTAAGCAAAAAAAGATTAGGCTAAAGATAAATAAATGTACTATAAAGTAGTTCGTATTTATACATTTTAACATTCTACGTAAAACCACAACATTATTATTAACTGCATAGGTACTGAAATGTATAGTTTAATGAAAAAAAAAAATAAGATAGTAAGTGAAGTTTTGTCTAAAAATAGATGTTATAATGTGATGAAAAATTAATAATGAAAATGTATAATTTAAATTTTAGACATAGACATGCTTTACAATTGTCTTTGAACAGAGTCTGTATGTCATTAATTCCCACTTTCAATGCATTTCATTATAACTATAGAACATTAAGATCTTAACTAAGATATATTTCCTATGTACTATCTAATACATGTCTTGTTCTATACTTTTTCTTTGTAAAAAGTATAACCGCTTACCAAATATCCTCTATTATTAGTTAGGTAGGTATTACAAAATTGTTATAAATAATATTATATCGTATGTCTAAAAAATTTGTTTTTTGAGTTTTTCATTAAACTCAAAGTTATTTTATATTTTTATTATTTAAAAATATTTAACTATTTATGCATATAATATATAAATATATACAATTTACATATATAATTGGTAGGTATTATATTTGAATTACGTATCTTTATGCTAAACATAATTATTGATTGACATTAATTGAGAAAAATAATATTGATTGTAACTAATTGTTTAAACAATTAAAAAATCTATAACTTAACTGAAAATTATTTTAAACTCATAACAAGATAACCTATTACAATAATTATGTTGTTGTCATAATAATATCACTTAATGTCAATCAACCAGAGTTTAGTTACTTTCATGACATAAATACATATACATACTACCTATTATAAAAGCTAAAATAACTATACACATCAAGTATAAATTGGTTCTATAATTATTGTACTATCAAATTATGTTTTTTTTTTAAATATTTTTATAATTCTATTATATTTTTAGCTACCTACTTACCAATTGAAAGTTTACATTTGTATTACATGAAATATAAATCATGAACACAGTATATTATACATCTACCTAATATTTATGCATAGTTTTATACTTATACAAACTACCATCACCTAATACAAAATACTATGATTACCTTTCATATTATTGGTATGGACTACAATATAATAGCTTAGGTCTAAAATATATATTTTAATATAGAACATGGTATTGTAATAATTATGGATAGGTAATACAAATTTAAATAAAAATACGAAATTATATCGAGGATCATCAGTTGTTCAATAGTTGTACAATCTTACAATTTTACTATTAACTATTTATCTTATTATACCATTAAAAATTTAATATACATGCCAATGTCTTTAAATTTTAATTTATAATGTAGTATTTGACTTTTTCCATACCTAAGTTCTGATATAAAAGAAACATATAATGTGACTGTGACATTATAATGCAACCAAAAAAGGTTGGGAATAATTTTAACAAGCATTTATTAAAAACTATGTGGAGTACTTAAATAATATTATAATTTTGAAAGGGTCACGATATTTTTATAATTTTTGTCAACCCTTACGAAAAAGTCCTGCATGTGACATTGGCAGTACCTACCTATACATTTATTAGGAAATATTAATTTAATGTTTGTTTTTTATTGCTCATTAATATTTCTTATCTGATAACTACCATACCTATGACTTTATTACGGAGAATTAAATAATTTCATGATCTAAGCGTAGTAAGTTTGTATGATATATTAATTATTATTATGTGTATATGCAAACAAAGTGAAAAAGTTTTATTTTGTGTCAGCAGAAACAATGGAAGTCCTGGAAAATTCGTTGTCGTCCTTGCTGTCAAGAACTTTCGGTTACTTTGGACTAGTCTTAGTATTCTTGCCCATACTGAATTAGACTCCTGTAAATTTGTATACTACCCTTATCATGGTGTTAATATAATTCATGATTATATGTCAGCAATATTATTCCGCTGTTAATAAAATATAATACAATCTGTGCCATGCCATTACTATCCGCAACTATCCATAATAATTTATTATAGATCCGATTAAAGTGGATTTTTAAAGAATGGTGTACGTAAAAATAGTCAAACAGAATAGGTACGCGATTTACTAAAATTTAATTAAAAGTGTTTTTTCAACACTAAAATCTTTGTAATGTTGTTTCTTATCATTTGATATTTAGTTTTTATTTCAAGTACTATAGGTGAGCTATCATATCAAACTTGGTGCACCAAAAATATAAACTGCAGTTGTAGCACATTTATGGAAAATGTAAGTCCTAGATTATTTCATTATTTCTCATTGATAACCATTATCATTACTTTTATTTCCATTGGGCGTTATACGTATTTTCTCGTTGTTAACAATGAATTTTATCATTGGTTTTCAGTTTAGAGATTATAATAATTCAGACCAATCATGTTTGCTGGTTGAAATTGCGAAATCCATTTGTGGACTGCAGCAAGGTTACCTATCGTGACATTTGTCTTTATATATACGACCAACAATTTTCCAACGTCCGTTGGTTTTTAGTGGGTTTTATACTATAAAAAAAATATTATTTAAACATAAATTGTGCCGCCCTCACTACCTTTAAAAAAACATCCTGTATTTAAATAAAAGTCATTATTACTGTAAGCCCGTTTAATAAGTATATACCTCTAGTGACCACAATTACATCTATTGTCAATGTTACGGTCCAAATGTCTAATACCAATGCATAGTTATTGGATTACCTACATATATTTTAGCAGTGATATCAGTTTCATATTGATAGCTGCTATAACATAATACAATAATATTATATTTAATGAAAAAACACTGGAAAATGAGTTTCCCACCAAACCTTAAATTCTTATAATATTCTGATAAATTAGGTTTTAGATCTATCCAGCTACATAGGTACTCCTAACAGTCCTAACATAAACCAAAATAATTTAAAATAATAATCTTAGTTTAAAAAAAATGAACATTTAGTTTTTTATATAAAAATCATACCTATCAAATGATTATTGATCGCATGTTTAAACTGCAACACTGAAGGGAACAAATAAGTTCATGAAAATATATAAACAGGGAAATCACAGTTACTAGAATAGATGGGGTACTAGTTGTGGATACCCTGTTGGTGTGTCAAGTTCGGGTCGTATAGCGTTAATAAATGACGTATTTTGTTTGTTTTAAAAAGTAATAAGTAATGATCAATTTACCAATTCAATTAAGAATTTTAATAATAGGTATTCATACAATGCATAGTAAATACAATAATAAACGTAAATAAACGAACACTGTTTTTATGGACAAATAATGTAATCATAAAGATGCAATATGCTGTCTATATTCCCAATATTATCAATGACGGCTTTAGGTTATTTACGACAACTGACGAATAAACAATTTTTTAGTTGGTAAGCTTTGAAATAGTTTATACTTTATTATAGTAGCAAACTTATTAATATGTTAGCTTGAAATAACTAGATAGTAGGTAATAAATATAATTATATACATATTATTACCTAAATAAATGAGTAAACACGTTTTTAAATATGGTTATGTATGCAAATAGTTGTTGATTAGGGGAGGGGGTTAACATTCCACATTTTTTGGTTGAGGAAATAGTCATTTTTTTTAAAATACATCAATTACCTACGAAAATAGATTTTGAGAACAGCATCACTTCTTTGTTATTAATTATATTTTAATATAGATGCAATCAATTAATTTTTATATTTTTAGCAAGATTACGCACCTAAACATATTGTTGTATGTTGTAGATATATTTTTATTAAACGTACAAACTCATATTTTATGGGTTACCATTTTTTAGATATAATAAGTGTTTCAAACGTTCCATGTTGCATTTATCTCTGTATGTTGTACATTTAACAAATAGCGTGGGCTGAGAGTAAAAAGGTTCTATGTTTTTTTTTTTCGAAATTGACTTTTTCAAATATTCCTTATAAGTTTTCAATGGCGCATGTTTTAAGCTAGAAATTAGTTTGATACGAGTAATAATGAATGAGATACACAAAGCAAAAAGGTTCTATGTCTTTAAAATTAACATATTCGTTATTTTTGAATGTATTAGATAGAACCTTTTTACTCCATAACTTTTTTTGAAGATAAAAAGGTTCTGTACTGAATTAAAAAAACATTATTAAGAGTAAAAGAGTCCTATCACTACCAATAACACAATATCAATATTTCGATACCATAATTATTGTGTCATGGTCAAAACAAGTATTTCCCATCCCGCCAATTGAATGTAATTATTAAATAATATGAGTGTGCATTATTAATTATTATAATATTGTTATCAGCTTATGTGACTGTTATTGAATACAATTTATAAATAGATTGTTTTCTGGGTAGTGGATACCTACTCATGAATTCGTGTAAATAGTTTTGATGACTTATTTTTTTTTAATCTAATATCACATTACATGGTGAAAATATATTATAAAGTAAAATAAAATAAATTGAAATACCTAGCTAAAATTAATTTGAGGAAGAGAACTCTACAAATGTCTTCCATGTCTAGAATTGCTAGTCAACAAAATTATGACAACAATTGTCTATTGATTCTAAATCAACGGATGAAACAATGTATTGTTATGACAGAATATTTAAATAAAAAGTGATTTAATAAAATATAAAGAATTGACATTTTAGATAAAATTATATCATATTATTATATTATATTAGGTTGGCTTGACTGATCAAAATTATGTAATGTGCTATAAGGTAAATAGGTTCTATCTATTAAATAAAAAATACTTAGCGAGTAAAATAGTCCTTTGTATAGAACCTTTTTACTCCAAACTGTTTATTTGTTGTTTTATATTTTTAGAGAATTAACTAAAATAGTGAGATGTTAAATCTGCATGTTATATTAATATAGACAACATGCTTGATTTTTTGATATAAATTATAAACAATTATCACCATATGATAAAAAGATATTTGACAACAAAGCTTAAAAATACTCTCCTGAAAAATTAGATATTTTAACATAGATCCTTTTTACTCTCAGCCCACGAATTAGGTACTACCTATCGTTAATTTAGAACGCTCATTTAAAAAAAATGTCATTAGAATTTCATGAAAATTGTGAAAATGGATGAACAGAATAGTATAATTAACGAAATAAATAAATTCTTTGATTGTGTTTTGTTCTTATTGCAAGTAAATAAAAGTTTTAGAAAGTTTTCATAAATTATTTTGCTTTTTTTAAGAGTTTTAAAACTGGGCATTTGTATTTGGATTTTATTTTATTTCAAAATTGTTTGGTAAAAACTAAAAGTATTAAAGTTCAATACAAAAGTATATAAAAAAGTATATAATATGTGAACCAAATAATCCGTGTATCATATCTATATAAGTATCATATTATTATTATGAGTTATGACGTTATGAATGAAAAAAAAAACTGAAATGTACAGGTACATACCAATTGAAATAAAAATTTTACCATCTATATGCAGTGAGAAATTGCATAGAATATAATAGCCATAATGTGCAAATATTATGTAGGAATCGTTATCATATTATTGCTTGGTCAAATTGAAAAAGGTACCTAGTAAAGAGGCATACAAATATATATGGGTACCTGAGACGTTTCCAATGCCTTTTAGTAAGATTAAAATGGCTAACCTATCTACACGGAAACGTTAAAAAAAGGACAAGCACAGTTGTTACCAAATTCAAACGTTTATTATTATAAGTTTTGGAATATTTACTGTACACATAATTATTATACATCGATTGACTTTCTTGTATTATGTAAAAAGAATAGCGCTTATAATTTTCCACTCATAACAACGTGTGTGAACAAAATTCGTTGTTGATGTCGTTGATGTCTACAAAACATGCTGCTGCACAGTGGACTATCTATGAGGTCAGATCACCCTCCAGAGACCTAATTTTATACACAATACAACATACACATAATAATATGAATAATGAATATATGTGGATACTGAATATGTCTATTAAAATCTTTATATCCCCCCACCGTGAAAATATCTTAGATACGCTAGTGCTACTGTATACCTATAGACTGTAATTCTATATAATATTATAATTTATAATATAGTGAACTAAAAAAATTAACTATTATAAAATTTCATTATTTTAACACTTGAACTTTTTCATGTTCAAGTAACCACGTATAGAAAATACAAAATGGGCCACACGCAGCACCAAGTAATATTTTTTCAAATTTAATTGCATAATTAACATTATATATATAAAATAGTGGATTACTAAAAATAATTTGACCTAATGCTTACTTACATCTAGTACTCTACTGTAAATAACTTGATCTTAACGAATTATGTAATGTCTTTTTCATTTTTTATACACATGTTATGGATCATAATACCTATAAGTAATACTATTTAATTACAGTTTTATATAACTCAATAATTGTATGCAATGCTATATATAATATAATACTATTCGAACATTAATAACAACTAGGTAGGTGTCTAATGTTTTAATATTATATTTTTATTTTTAATACAATTGGTATAATACTTACCCAACAAATATCTTGTAAACATCGTACGTGTTGTAACTTATAATTGTTTGAAATATATTAAATAGTAGGTACATTATTTTAAAAGGGTATTATTTTTTACGTATTAGCTGTATGCATGTGTAATAGGTAGGTATAAAAGAGTTTGAACCATATAGGTATATCATATTAGATTATTTAATGTAATATACTGTAATATTTTGTATATTATACAGTTATTAATTACCTAATACAATTTGTTATAATTTATGCATATATTTCGACATAATGTATCAAATACATATCATCGTTTTACAGCTTATAGTTTTTATATTTATGATAAAGTTTAATTCACGATAATTTGGGAACCAAAATAAATAAATAAAAACTATTTAAGCTACACTATTAAAATGATAACATTGTATATTTTTATACATATTACAATAATATACAGGTTTTTATTTATACTTTGTACCAAATACTAGTATGGATTACCTATATAGGACATAGGTATTAATGTATTAGTATCATGTTCGTGTATAAAATATAAAAACCAGGAAAGTCAATCCACTGTACCTATATAGTAAGTGTCAGATGTACCTAATCATTGAGTATACCTATGTAACTCTAATGGATATGTTAAATTGAAATTTAATGGTAAATCATTGTATAGACGAAAACAATTCTGAGCGGTATGCCAGTGGTATGTCTAGAAATAATACGAGACTTCGACGAGAAGATGATACATGACATTTTTTTTTCCCGACGTTTTTGAAAATTACAGCTTATTTTCAATTTTTATTTCTCAATAGTACCAACTAGATCCAATTTACCATCAGAAACCATTCTCAAAGTTGAAAATATAAATAATAGTTCGACTACATATCGTGTGCACAAAAAAAGTCAGTCTCTTGTATGCCTGTATAGTTAGTGTGAATATACCTCAGCAAGTGGGTACCTCTCTTGGGTACATACGTATATAATATTCCTATGTTCTTATTAGTATACTTGTAGGCAAGACAAATTTGGTAAAATATTCAATGCCGTCAATGAAATGGTAAATAAAAATAGTAATATAATATTGTATAAGTTGCCTATAAAATAATATGTTATGTTTAATATATTATAATATAATAGTTTAAATATTTTTTAAAAAGTAAACAGTGAATGTTTAGTAAAACAAATAAACTGTTATTAGTACTTCATATTTAGTATGATATAATAATTTTCGAATGTCTATGATTAATAATCTGTGACAAGACGACTTATGATTTCATACAATATTATATTATAATACAAGTTATAAAATAATAGATACATAATATATATAATTTCAAAGCAACTAAGCGAGTCATAAGCTTTTAATATTTAAACTGTAAAATTCTTACTTGCATACATATATAAAGTAAACTGCAGAATGCTGATTTAAGAAGATAATTATGTTTCACACATAATGTAGATAACTAATATAATTAAAATCTATGCATTTTATCACGTTTTCAATTTAATTCAAAAGGGGATCCACTCGCTGTGCGCGTTGTATTAATATTTAACTGCACCTACACATGTCAAAATACACAAATTTAAAATGTATAACTCAATTAAAAATGATACAAATACAATTTCCTTAAGCATTACCAATCTAGTCAATAATAATTATTCAATATATCAAACAATTTACTATTATAACAGGTTCGTTCATATGTACATAATAATATTATTTACTAACGACTTTAAAAATTCAACAATGATGTATACAGAATATATTTTACTACTGCTTACTACTAATTGTACAATTTAATATGAAAGACAAACTCCATATCCTATGATTTAATTTACAGCAGCTATGATTTAATAAATTAAAATGATAAAAAAATATAAAAATATACTGGGTGGATTAAAATCTATTTCCTGATCGGTCCTAGTGCCTATAGTTTAGATATTTATGACAAGACAAGGTTCAAAAATCCAAAGTGGTTAATAATATAATATATTTATTGTGTTATTGTTAAAATTATTTAGAGAACTATTTATTCTTATATATTCGAATTGTAAATATTATAACCTAATTGGTGTTTTTCTCTTTGTTAACCATTGAATAGTATGTATAATGACTATCAACTAACTATCCCTACACTTAAAATTATATTCAGCTATAATTTATGTTGAGTGTAAGCATAAGAATAAATTATAATACCTACTTTAGAAATTGGCTGTAAATTGTTATCTTGTAAATTGTGACGGTAAATCAAATAAATACTTATCCATAGACAAAGTGTTGAACCAAAGTTCTAAAAAATTGAAAATCAATACTCTAAATATCGGCAAAATATCTGGTCAGGACGTCCAAATGATGGAAAGTAGCCATAAAATAAAATGATGTCGGAGAAAATGATAAAAAAAATTCATGTCCTATTTAAGAATGTATTCTGGAAAAAAAACTTATACTTTATAATCGATAAATGCATTAAATATGAAATTCAATCAATATAAAATATAATCGAGTAATGACTCGGCTTGTACCTATATCTTACGTATATATAATATATTAATAATAAATAAGTATACCTATTTATGATAATTATATAAGGTTATATATATACACAAATCAAAGGTTTTTTCATTGAAATTTAATAATTAGTTTTTACAAGCTTACAGTTTTACAATTTACGAAGTTAATCGTTGAAAACTACCTATCAAATAAACATTTTATTTTTGTTGTATAATAACATATTTTCCTGAGTATTGATATTTCAATTTTTATTTTTATTATACCCATAAATTATTAAAACTAACGTTATTTTGTTTTGATGTAATTAAAATGTATAATGAGTGACAGGTCAATCAACACGCGTTTACTTAACTTGTTTGAAATAAAAATAAAAATGTTCATAAATAAAAGGCAAGGTAAAATATGAATACATATTGTACCTACGTATTATATTTGTGTATAATAGGTATAATTATAAAATGTAATAACCTTTTTAAAAATGAACTTCTGTATACATTGAAATCGAGTCATTTGAGTACCTACTTGAGTTATGGAGGCGAATATGTTATCATTATTACAATAATATCAATTATTGAAATCTAAAAACAATTGATATAGTAGAATTGATTAGTTAAATTTCCCAATTTTCTAAGAACGGCCAAATTGGCAAAGAAAAATAAAATTTTAATTTAAATATTCGGGTTGTCGTTGTTGGTATACCAATACGGTGATAAATAATAGTTGGCTCATGAATTATGACGATATTGTATTTTGGAGAATTATTGCCCACCCGCAATGTGTTCTCCGAGAAAAAAATATCACTGTCCGACCAATATCAACTAGCTCACTCTCAACGAGAATAATAATAAAAAAAAATGTATGAAACATATCTATATTCAAAAAGAATAGTTTTGTTTAGGTTAAGAGAAACCTAGTGTTTTCTACTAGGTTAGGGTGTTTGCGAAAAAAAAATATGTTTCTTCATTTTATTTTTTCTGTAACAGTGAAATGCGTTAGTGAAAGTTATGCACCGTTAAATTTCCATCGTTTGGTCTACGGTCCTTCGATCGATTTCGTTGGATTCAAAAAGCCACAGGGATTCGTATATATTGCGACCTACATCCTTTCTATATTATGTTACTATACAGTCGCAATAATTATAGGATAGAAAAAAATCAATTAGTTTTGTTTTATTCTTTTTTAGATTAAACACAATACACATATACATACGTATTATATTGTGTCCTCGCTGTGCATGAATAGTTTTAAAGAACGGAACAGTTTTATAATATTATTACTTCTAGGCAAATGCCATATAGCACGATAAACCGACTGTATTTTGTTCGTACGTGAAGGATGTACATAATTGTATATGGTTGCTGTGGCGGTCGCATTTTAATTTTAATTTTTTTAACTCACAATGTGCATGATATATTACGGACTTAATAATATTATGCGAAATAAAAATAAAAACCGAAAAAAAAAACCATTAATTTGTTCACACGCAATACCAAAAATTGTTTTACTATGATAATTTATGACGACTATACTCTTGGAAATTGATAATATATTTAATTATTTTAGTATTACCACCAATAAGCATATATAGATATAAATTTGAGGTCAAGGGTTTAAATTGCACTATAGATGTAGTTTGAAGATGATGATAAAAATACAACATTAAAAAGATACAATACTCAATAAGTTATTTTTTATTAATTTAATGATAAAAAATACAGTATAGGTATAACATATTTCTTTTTTTCGACGGTGATAAATATGTTATGTGATACACATATAATAGTAAAATATATTGGAACTTTTCAATTTATTTTAGTACTTGCAGGTTAGTATTTGTATATAGTCCAGAATATTGAATACACCGTTGCATTCATTACTTTTGAAGAGGCTATAAGTTTTCCAATTCATTTTTTTAAAAGAATTGTTGGATTCAGTTATGTTAATAAGAAATAAAAACATATTTCAATAAAACTATGTTTTGTTTGTACTGACTGAATATGTGGTTCTAAGTTAGTGCTATACCCCGATATGGATTTTTAATTTATTCAATGTTATATAAAATTGGCAGTGTACTAATTAAATATCATTGTTTCAAATATTATATTAACACTGAGTATTTTAGTCATTATAATTAAAAGTTATTACAAAGTGCTTTATGATTTATTAATTAATTCATAGAAAAATGTTTGTAGAAATAATAAATAGTTGGGTAATGAAATGTAAAAATTTTATTAGGTTCTAATTTAGATCAAAAAATAATTTCGTATAAATCGGTGCTAGTCTCAACTAGTCTATAATATATATTATATATTGTGTATCAGCAATATTTTCTGTTTTTGTGAATAACGTACATTCACTTTATGAATAACGATCAGATCATGTGTTTTTAAAAACACAAAATAGACAAAACGGTATATCTATCTAATGAAATTTATGCATATTTCTTTTTGAATTGTGGAGATGGGTAATAATAATAATAAAAAAAAACTGTGTTAAGCAAGAAATTGGGTTGACAGGAACTCAAAATGCAAGTCTCGTAATTACCTTATTTATCTAGATGTCCAATTAGTAATATTCTGTTTAATGATCTTGAAAAACTATTGGACATTTTTTATATCGTTTAATAAACATTTTTTTAGTTAATTATTTATGAAAATGAACGTATTTTTGTGTTGTAGCTCGGAGGAAAATGTATACCTATACTTTTCATATTGGTCTTCAAACAAGTACAATGCATACTTAGTGTGACATTGCAGACTTTAACAAGTGCACAAAAAAAACTTCTGCCGCCGTTACCTAATCTAATATATCTTAGCGACCGTTTCACGTACATTAAATTCTATATTTTTACTAACTCCATATAACACCAATAATGGTAATAACAAATATGGTAGGTAATTATAAAGTATAATAACAAGGATGATAATAATAATAATAATAATAATAATAATAATAATGTAATATTGATGATTTTAATATCGGAGCAATTCATACAATTTTATTCCGTTAAAATAATGACACATCTGAACTCGTTTGATAGAAATGCATTGAAAAAAAAATGGTTGAAAAATTTAAATTGCAAACACCACGTTTTTTCTGCACTTTATATTTTGCATTTGTTGATGCGTCACGTTTATATTTTTAATGAGCGATTCACAACATGAAAAAAAGGTCTGAGCTTTATGACAAGACGATGAGAGAGAAGTTGATGATAATAATATAGGGCACCTCCAATCCACAGTTCAATGTATAAACACAATCATTTTGTACACATTGGACCCATTTTTATTCATCATAATATAAATACATTAACGTTTTATGCTTTATTGGCGAGATCCCTCGGCTGAGGCGTGTATTGTATTAGGACAATGGTGAATATAGCATGTCACGGACAATGGCCAATCTCTATTATTAATACACTGTACCTATACACGTGTAGTTTATCAGGGACCGACCACCAAGAGTATTAAATTCAAATTAATCTACCCGTCGTGCTGTACAGTTTAGAATGAACGTGTTTATTCTAGTTATCAATAATATAACCTGTTGTCGGAGAATAGAACTAAAATCTTGCCAAATTATTAAAAGCGATATAAGCTATAATATTTGATAGAGCTAAAAAAAAATACATGGATGGGTATATCATAATATGATACTAATAATAATATAATAATTATGATTATGGAACATAAGTGTATAAGACATATACATATAATATTATTTTATTTATATATTTTTAATCCAGCTTAATAGGCCAAAATATTAGACATCCTCATTATAATTATATTGTTTCATAACTTTTAAATACGAAAATATAATAATTTGTGAAGATGTTAAATATTATTTACATCTAATGAATGTTATACAGAAATGTATTTTAAAACAAAAATTATAAAACTACTATGAATTAAAAATATAACTAAATTACAATTAATCTAAAATTGAACATAAATTATTATACTATAGTATTTCTCAGTGGTGTAAGTAGGATTTGATTTCGTAGGGGGATTGAACCCACAAAACCCTCTTAATATGCCACTGGTATTTCTATAATAAATACTGGTCGCATCGATACATTTTTCCTCCATCTTACACACGTATAATATATTAAAATCTTCCACCGTATTTCATTCGTTATGATTACAATATTGAAATAAAGGTATCATCACCTATTATTATAACAATAATTATAAAATATAGTAATATTATCTATGTTTCATCTAAAGCTTCTTTTTTTAATTTTTTGATTTTAAGAAGATATTGTTTGTGTTTATTTTTTTAATTTTTAGTTATTTATAGTTTATTAATAACATCTAAGGAAATAAATATATTAAAATACGCTTCTGCTAAATGATAGTTTTATTCTTTAAAATTCTTTAATTTAAATTTTAAACAATGTAATCAGTGATTGACTACTGAATCACAACGGGTAAAATACAAAGAAAAGTTATAAAGTTTATAAAACTATAAACTACACGTGTGTAAGACAAAGAAAAACATTATACTTTTGAGCCCTCTTAAGCTTAATAAATAACTTATTTTGTTTTTTAAAAAAAAATTGATTTGTTTTCTGAATATTCCAAACTACATAATAATTCCATTTATGATAATGATGTTGTTTTTAAGATCTAAGGCAAAATTACTGGCATGAGTTATCATTTGTAGTGACTAATGTTCACATTTTAAAACATGATAAGTCTTATGTAGCTCAAAAAATAATGTAGATTGGCACTCACGAGACATTCTTTAATGTTTTGGAAGTATTTTTATTTTGAGAGAAACGGACTATAGCCTAATAAATAAATTAAACTAAGGTTGAATAATATACATTTTTATAACTGCAAAATTATAATATTTGTATATAATTTATTTTATGTGTGGCGAACACTATTGTCCAAGCTTTATGGAATCGTTTTGCTTCGTTACAATGAGTGTTAGAATAACCTTTAAAACTCAAATAATTTACTGTCATTTATTTTTTATAAATAAAAACTACATAAATCACTGTTTCAAAATCATTCTTACAATCATAAATAATAGCATTTAATAATAGTATTTAAATTGAATATGAAAAATGCAATATTTTTACGTATAAATTATGTCAATGAGAAAATAGCTACTTTCCTTTTTAGATTCTTGATCGGTGAATGTTTAGGTATTAGATACCTATTACATTTGTTTTTACAATTCTATGGGTTTTTTTTTAGATTCTAAGTGGGGCGATGAATGTATTGATTTTTCAATAATATTATGTGTGTTTTAGGTTCTTAGCGGAGCGATGAATGTATTGAATATACAATGATATATGTGGTTTTTTATTTGTGTCTATATACAAACACTATAAGTAGTCGGAATAATACTTAGATTTTCAACTTCAGTAACTTTCATGGTGAGAAAGTGATCTAGTTGGAGTATTCAAGAGGTAAAAGTGGAAAATTTTTAGTCGTTTTAAAAAATGTCGGGAAAAACTAACAAAAAAAAAGAAGAAGAACGGACATTTTTGACGCAAAATGAGGTTTCGACGAAATCTATTTTAGTTTTTGAAGTAAAATTAAAAAAATAACCATTTAGTAACATGACATTTTCATAAAATGTTTATAATAGCATTTTTAATACACCATAAAATGTTCAAAATATTTTGATTCTTTTTATAATTACAAGAAAATTCTAATGGTTTTTAATTTTTTTCAAACAAAAAAATTTCTTGAAAAAAGCGAACATTTAATACTAGGTTTTGATAAGTATTTGTTTGTGGAAATAAAAAAAAAATTGAGAGTAATTCTACAATAATTTTTATGAGCGTTTGAAGTAAACATTTTGATAAAATCCATCAACATCACGAATATTTTTAATTTATTTTGAAATCAATTTAGGTACATTAAATCTGAAATTTGAAAATATAATACAAGATTTCTCATACATTTTTTTACGTACCTTTAACGAAAAAACAAAAGTTTACTGGGAATTCAATAAATGTTTTATGAGCGTTTGAAGTTCAAATTTTTACAACGTTGAATATTCACTTGACATTCTTGGTAAATTTTTATTTTTTTTATTTTACATTTGTGATGATATTTAAAAAATATTTTGACTCGCTTGAGCAGCTCTTAGATATTTCTAATTTTTTTTTTAGATTTTTTTGGGTAAATATCAATAAAAATAATTTTTAGGGTTAAGAAGGTCCAAATTTTAAAGCAAAAGTCCTCATTAGTTATTATAATAGGAGTGATTATCAGGAATATTATAAATGTTGAAAAATATTAAAAACACGTATGTATGATTTTTTTTTTTCAAAAGCATTTAATTTTCAACTTTTGACAGAATTTATCAAAATCTCGAACCTTATTTCGTATTTAAAAATGTATAAAATTATTAATTTTTAAACCTACGGATTGGAAATTTAAAACAAGGTTTCTAGTAAGTAGTTCATGTTGTAACCAATAATCTAAAAAATATATAATAATATTTTTTTCTATATTATTAGTCATATTTAAGTTCAAATTTGAACGAAATTACATAATGAAACCAAGAATAACGATTTTAGTCATTTGGTTGTAATTTAAAAATATTATTCGTGGGCACTTTAAACTTCTAAATTTTTACATTATTACTTTTTTTTTTTTTTTTAGTTTCAACATCAGGTTATCATCCTGAAAAAACAATCCATATATAACAGTAGTATAAATACTTGTATAAACCTTTTATATCAAACTAAAGAAGGTATAACAATGTTGTAGGTTATAATAATTTATAAAATTTAAAAATGTATGATTTAAGAAATAAATATATTTAAGTATATTTAAATCAAACCTAAATAAATATTTTTGTGATTTAAAATCTATTTTTAACTGAATGAGTTTATTTGTTTACGTTTGTCATTTTTAAGGCGTTGAATTAATTTGACCTTTCTTTCTTTCTACTATGTCAACAAATATAATACCTACTCAGATATGGTAATTGTTGTTAGTTTTATGTTACTAGTATTTGTAAAGCAGGCTTGCTACCCAGACGTGAAAAATATACCAGAATTCATTCAGTAGAAGTTTAGTTATATAAATTTCGGTATTACAGTTCTTCCTACCTTTTTTGACCCATGGGATATAATAGACATAACATATTTTATGTGTTATAGTAAAACTGAAACCAGGAAATTTTCATTTTTACATCACATCAAAGTCTTCACGTAAAGTCACTTAAGAATTATACGTGTTATGTGTATATTGAATAGCTATAATACCTATTTATAAAACAACCCATCATAACTTGTAAATATGATGGGAGACGTTTTTTATAAATGTATATTTTTTTTATTATTATTTGTTTAAGTTGAAGCCTCGATAACGGGACCACAGGCTTGTATTACATACTTAAATAACTTAAACTATAATACTATATATATATATTTTATATAATATTGTTTTAGTTAATAAACTAGAAATTATACATATACTGATATACCTACATCTGTATTTGTGATTGTGTACAAATCTATATTCATAATTGTACAATTTACATAGGTCTTTATAATTATACAATTTAGGTAGTTATCATAGTACTTGTTTTTTTTATATTGACTAATTTTATATTTTTTACAATAATTAGTTGATTATGATTACCACCTATAATATGATAAAAATAGTTTGATATTATTTCTGGAAAAGATTACATGAATATAATTTTATAATACTATACTTATTTTATTGTATTTACCAACTGGTTTTAAACTAAATAGATATACAGAAATCTGAATAATTCTAATTTAATTAAGCATTTGATTTACTTTCACAATACTTATTGATATTTTAGTTATGTGAGAAAAAATGTATTGCAATTATTTGATTAAACTAACTATTTAATAAATGCGTATTTCAAATTGTGAACTCGTTGGCCCCCACACAAGAATGTTTAGTGGGGCCATCGAATAAATATATAATCAATGGTGGGGCACATTATCTTTTTAAAGAATTAATTAAAAAAAAAATTTTTAAGATAGTATTTCTTTTTTTCAGAGGAGGGGGGGATTCCAGTCCAAAAAATCAAAAAACACAATTTTAATCAATTATTTGAAACGCAATATATAATGTACGTACGAATACCAAATGCTATTTAAGAAAAAAAAATGATAGTATTCTTCATAAAAATGTCCAAGTAATAGGTATATCATATCAAAATATATCGTTTAATGAATGCAAGCTTAGACAAGAATTAATTCACTGTCAACGTCTAAGATAAATTCTCCTTTGATATCGCGCAACATATATTCTTCGGGTACATAACCCTATCCTATAGTTATACCTATACTTACCCTCTCATGCAAGCTTCAGACAATAGAACCCTATGTTAATAAATATACTGTGCGCTGTTGTTATACACAAATACGCACTGTATGTACACGTAACAATGCAAAATCATCTACATAAATCATTCACGTATATAATAGTATAGTTCATACTCAACTACGACTTGTATATTGGTTTTACATTTTAGCCTTCGGTTTATGCTTGTCACTATAATACAGGAAAATACCACTGCGCAGGTGTAACCAAAATGGTTCATTGGAAATCGTTATACAATTAGGTTATAATTTTTGCAATAGATAGATAATATTAAACATATCGTTATTAGTTGTGTAGTCCAGCCCTATGTGTTTCATTGTACTGCCATGTTGAATTATTTTGTGGTCTTAAAAAAGACCATTTTCTCGGCGTTTGTTCCGTAACAAAACTTGTATCAACTTTAAATTTTCTAATATTAATCTATAGGCTCTTTCAGAGAAAATTATTTTCTTAAAAAAAATTGCTCATTTCCAAAAAACATAAAAGTATTACATTTTTAAAAACAAATTATATTATAGCATCATGATTGATGGGTTATTGTTTTTGGATACTTAATAAAAACATGTACGTACTATGTAGGTATATATATTATTTACAGGTTTTGAAATAATATAAAGTATTAATGACGTTTGAGTGTTTTAATTCACAGTTTGAACGTAATCACATTACCTAACCCAACGTGAAATCAAAATGTGCGGCGTTACACAAGTAAGAAAAGTGTTCATTGAAATTTTAGACCAAACGTCTTGCAATTGAATTTTTATTTTGTGTGGGACGAATTCGTAATTTCATTTCAAATATATTAAAAGTACAAAAGTGTTCCGGTGTTTTACTACCAAAGAGGAAAATTAATGTTTCATTGCGTGTCCGTGTTTTACAGTAATAATGCTGCGATAGATTACAAATGTTCACTGATCAGTAAACTTGGAAATCTGCATAAAAGAAAGTAATATGGCTATTGGTGACGTGATCAATGAGCTGATCGAACGACCATCGTGGATATCGCTAGTCACAATGAAAAGATACTTTTACAGTGGCAGATAGATTTATCTACATACTGAGACAAATCTACTCGTCAAAGACAATATTATTATAGATCGAAGACGTTAGCTGCGAACCGGCTACTGAATGCCATTGTTTGGCCCCGTTCTAATTACCTGGCAACAATCAGACAAGCATCGTCTCCGTCCAGTATTAGGTACCGGAGACAAAAGCCGAACGCAATGACAAAATTGAAAATATAATGAAAATTTATATTCAATATTTTTTATGTTCTTTCGAGTTAATTACATTAGAGTGGTGATAAAATTATGAAGAACGGATACAATAATATAAATAAATAAATAAATGTTAGGCAGGCCAAACGTCCTAAAGAAAAGTAATTAATGGAAGCAACCATGTTCCGTCGACAGTCGGTAATCTTAAAAACGCGGAGGTAAGACAGCTCTTAACATAAAACCTCGGAAGTGGGATTTAAACTGTTCTCTGCTGTTCGTCACGTCAGATTTAAATGCTATTTATTTTTGTTTTATTTTATCGTACAAATTTGACTATACAACAAAGTCCTGACACATGATAAATTGGATGAGTTAAATTAATTTACAGTATACCATATATAATAGGTAAATCCATTTTTACATATTGGATATTTTAATCGGAAACTTTTACCACCGTGGCACCATGTGTGCACTATGTAAGGGATGTAGTAGTTGAATACACAATGTGTAGGGATGTAGAGGTCGAATACTAGAAATTGTTGGCTGAAAATCACTGCGTTCACTCTTTCTGTATTCAATAGTATGAGAGAAAATTAAATTCTGGTATTTAAAAGTTGAATTCCAAAAACATCTTGCTTAGTACTAAGAAAGATGACATTATTTAAAAACTAGGTGTGCTTAGAACTATCCCAATATTTTAATATTTATCAATGCATATAAAAATGTATCTGTGTAGATAAAAAGTTAGTTGATGAGCGAAGTGAGTAATATTATAAATATTATTATATAATAAATTATGTTATGTTTATTTGTGTATTGATTCAAAACTTTAATAGGCTACATAAATTCATAAACCCTTGAAGGTATCGAAGGTATATTTTCACCCATGCACTTTTCTTGGTCTAATAATAATTTTTAACAGATTTTATCGAAATGAATGCAGTAATTTGGAGAATTATTTAAAATATATATACAATAGTACCCACATTTTTTTTACGGAAGTATAAATTGTATTCATTTCAATAATCTAAATTCTAAATATTTAGTGTAATATTTTAAATAAGTTATTGATTTGTAGTTATTTACGATAAAACTTATAGTAATAATATTCTTAGTTGGAAATTAAGTATTTGAGGTGTAATTTATATTTTTTGACAACCAATTTTAGTGTGCGGTGTATATTTTGATTGAAAAATAACTGATTTCATTTTTATACCTTATATTTTTTCTATATTCAGCCATATTTACATTGAATATGGAAAATATGGATATTTGCTTTTTGATCATACTTCTGTTATCTATATTATTTTATGATTTTAAAGGACATCTTTTACAACTCTGGTTTTATATCATATAATATACCTACTTTAAAAAATGTTAGTACAGGATATATTTTATAGGATGTCCTATACATATTCCATGACAGTTGAATTATTTCATCAAAACATAAACGGAAGCAGATTGAATAAAGTAAAATATTAAACTTTGTCGTTCCAATATATTTCTTTTTCAAGTTGACTTTCGTTTTGAAATATGATCGAAAAATAAATTAGGAATGACTTATATATTACACATTCAGGAAATCATTTCTATGAACTAATATTGTATCAATCAGAACAAAGACTCAACATTGTCTGGATTTATTGGGTACAATTATTCTATTATATCAAAATACAAAACATAAATAAATTGAAATCAGCTTCAACATTTCTCAAAAATACAAATACGTGACATTATATTTTATTACATATCCCAAAAATATATATTTTTTATTTTATACGCACTGAAAACACGGAGTTCATACATATAATTAAACCTACATTAAAAATATTATTCATACTTATCGTGAATAAATACTAATTCATAGAATTAATTCTAAACTAGTGTATTGATTCAACAAACATATTAATACATTTTTATTTCAGTCTTATCGGTGTATTCACACGTATTTGACGAATTAATTGAATAATTTATACTTTAGGATTAATTCTAAAATAATTCACGTTTGCTAGAACCAAATATTTTACCAAATGAATTCCAAGTAGCAAATAGTGCTTCTAATGTACGTTATGTACGTTTCCATATTATGGACACAGAACAATATTGTATGTGGAGTTAATTTATTTTGGAAGGTTTTTTTTGCTTTAAAACTGTAAGTATCTAACACAATTTAAACTCACTAATCGAGTACCCAGGTATTTATTTCAGATCGTTTGATTTAAAATAATAATATACAAATATTAGTTTATTAAAAATGCATTAAAATAAATATTATACATTTTACAATGTTAATTTTCTTTGTGAAAAAATGTGTAAAAATTGAAAAACTCAAATAAATGTCATTATGGCAATCATTGACAATATTATCGATAATTCATCATCGAAAGATGAAAGATAAACCAAAAACTATTATTACCACCAGACTCTCGAGAGCAAGCACTTGACAAGAATAATGAAGCCAATTATGGCTTTTATGATTAGCAATTATGATTCAATTCCTAATAGATATTGTCATATCAAACCATATAGTATGGTTTATTTAATCGCTTACTGTATTATGAACTGTATACTCATTTTTGATAGCTAATAATGGCCACAACCATCGAAGGCTAAGAGTTTAAATTAAAAAAAATTATAAACGTATACCTGGTATTTGAAAAATGTATAAAATATTAAAGTATTAGTGTTATTGTATTAATAACTTATTATTTATTACCATGAATCCAACTACATAGCGTTTATTTTATTATATTTCTTCGTCGATCAACTGAATATTTTGGATTGTAAATCGTAGTGCAATGACTATTGACTACCTATATATTATGACCATCGGTCGGCACAGATACATATTATATATAGTTGAAAAATTAAAATAATATCATAATCCTGCATGTCAGTACCGTAGGTTTAATGTATGTAGCAAACATAACGTATACAATATGTAGAAAAGCGATCGTCAGAATAAGATCTAGTTCATTGTATTAATAATTAATATCAATAGTTATTGTTTCTCGTCATTACCGTGCTATTATTATAAGGTACCTTAGCCTGCGATTATCATTGTGTAGGTTGATACATTATAGAATATATAAACCTAAATAAAAACAGTGTCTGGAATTCCAATGTTGTTCCTAACATAGGTAATACTATAATAGATCGATTCTATTAACAGTAAAAAAATATTTGAAGTTTAAATATTCGCAGTTGAAATGTAAGCTGTCAAAAAAAAAATTGTATAAATGTTTTTATTAGGGAACGTTCTGTATAACAATTTAAGTCTTTCAAACTAACTTATCACTTTTTTTTAATAAATCAAAATTATTTTGACTCAGGTACCTACCTACATATTCACCAACTCTGTCACCCAATCGAAGAAATTCACTAAATCCTCGTCACAGAAAAATATTGAGTACCTACCTCTCTATTCCCTTCCAAATAATAACAAACTTTTAAGATGGATTTTAAATGTCCTGTGGTATATAATACGAATAGCACACGGTTTCACAACCTATATATCTTTATCTCTTTTTTTATCGTGTAGGTATACCTACTCTGTCTGTCGTATTTTATCTGTATCTATACATTCAATATCGTGTGCCATACCGCAAAAATGAGAGACATTCAAGTAAAAAATATCAGACAAAATATCGAATAATTTTTTTTTAGTAATTTGATGTTTAAAAAAAATGCATTAGATCACGTCTTTTAAAAGCCCTAAAAAATCAATGAACAAAGTTTAAGTGGTTTTTGTTCGTTTCTAAAGTCACAAAGATGTTCATATCATCATCTTAAATTTTTTCTCATGACAGTTATCATTCATACACATTTATAATATTATCTCAAACTATAGTATTTGAAAATATACGCCTGTCATAATATTCCAATATATCTACCTACAATATGTCATATTTTACGTTTATATTGTTTATTAAAACTTTATTTCTACGTTCTCCGTAAATTCTTAAGGCGGATTGTGACAAACAAAAAAAGCTAGGTCATGGGACAACAATCAATTCCAATAAGACTGAAAAGGGTTTCTCATTGACAATATTGTAAGCAAAGATATACACCGTGGCTGGTCGAGGAATAGTCGTTTCCAGGTGCCCGTCAAACACACACATGAAATACAATGAAATTACTTCAATCCTTCTGACCGTTTGTGAATTCGACTTTTCAACCTGCTGTTATTTTGTCAGCCAATACTAATGTATGTGTATATATGTTTCATATATAATATATAAGGACTCTAGATGGAATATACGACTTCATTTACTTATCTTCTGGCCGTAACGTATTTTTGTATGTACCAGTTTTATTATCTCTGTTATATAAACAAGTGGCCAAAAAAATAAAATAAAAATATGAGTGCAGAATAAACCATTCTAATCACGGAAATGTATAAAACAAAATACGATTTTTTCTAGTTGAATAAACTTAATTAAGATTATGATTAACTTTGAAACGTGTGGTTGTACATATATAGAAATCTCGTGGAAGATCTTTTTCACGTTTACCTGTATCACAATTATACGTCCTAGTACAATATAGGAATATTCACCGGTCAGACACAACTTGACTTAATTTGACAGGAAAAAAATTGATTTAAAAGTTACCTAGTTTTTTTTTTGTTAATCCCCGCAATCAATTTGTCTCACTCCAGCATTTTATTGTTTCTGCCACATCACTTATTTCAAATCTATATTTTATTTTATCTTATATTTGTGTGGATGGTCTTAATATTTGATACTTTTTTTTGTTTGTATCATATTATACTTTTATTGTTTGAATTATGTAATCTGTATTATTAATTAATTAATAGACCTAAAATGTCTTAACAAATAATAATTATATTTTTACGTATTCTCAACTGTTTTCTGTTAGTTTGTACAATCATTCATTAAATTGTTCCTATTTTTTTCAATAAAACACAAGAAAAATTTAATTTTTAGAATTTAAGTGCAATAAGTTGTACTTAAATATATCTTCAGCCAAATTGTGTAAATCAATATTTACAATTTGTTTGATGTGACTATTAAAAAAAAAAAAAGTTGTTTAAATAAATAAATCGACTGATGGACGTATTTTAATTCGTTGCGCATTTTATTTAAAAAAGTTTAAAAAAAAAAATAATTGACTTCAAAATATTGAGTAAATAAGTCATAAACAGATAAAAATGAAAAACAAAAATAGAATCGCTATTATAAAATGTAATTTAAAAAAAAAGAGTGAACATAATATTTAGTCCATAATCAATCCAAAAATTAAGCAAATTAATAACGATTTTTCACTGTCAGATTAATGTTAAGTTAAATGTATTTATATGTTTAATAATATAACTTAACTGAGTGCACATAATTTGTCATTGTCTATCTATATACAGGGTCATTCAAATTTTAAGTCGAAAAAATGGTGTGGATTACAGTAAGTTCTCATGTAATCTCCCCCATTTTAGCATTGTATGATTTGAATCCATTCATATGCCTTTCTAAGCATATAATAATAATAAATAATGTATTAGTGTAAAAATGTAATTGGAATTTTGGAACACTAAAACACTAATTTAAGGCAGTTGATTTCGATCAATGCATTAAGCAATAATGCACTCATCTTCAATCATTTAATTCACATATATTTATTATTATTTCAATTTCGTGTTTTTAATATTTCAAGACTAAATGTTATAAAATTAATGATATATCAATATACAGGGTGATTCACCAAGCATGTTTTCCCCCAATTTTTTCTTTAACAATGAATTTAACATCTCACAGGGGCTCTGCAATACTAGTGAAATCCTTACTTTTTTATAATCAAATGCAAATCGTACCTACAAACAGCAAACATAAAAATAAAAATAAATCATTTAAACGTTACAATCTCATCAGCTTACTTTCCTCTAGGCCAAAAAATCACTGAACCCAAATGCAATTATCTCTCCAAAGTCTAGATACATTTTTTTTATAATGGGAGGAGATTTAAATGCTAATATCTTCACCACCGATATATCTACAACAAACTAAACTCTCCTCGCTTTTATGTGCTGACGACACAGCAATACTTACTTAAAATCATAATTCATATATAGCGTTTCAAAATCTACAATTACATCTAAATAAAATAGAAACTTGGGCCAAAAAATGGTAAATTAAATTCAATGACTAAAAACCCGCTCAGGTGAACTTTTCCCTGAAAAAAATTGGAATACTCTTCACTAAAATTCAATAACAAGCCAATCTCATTTCACCAATCAACCAAATACCTAGGTATCACTCTAGATAAAAGATTAACTTGGTCAAACCACATCAAGCAAAAACGAGAACAACTTAATTTTCACCCTCATCTCATTAGACTTCTAACAAAATCAAACTTGAGTCTCAAAAACAAATTACCGCTATACAAAGCAATCATCAGGACAGTATAGTCATACGGCATCCAAATTTGGATCCCGACTAAGCCCGCAAACCATAAACGAGCTTGCAAAAAGCCACTATAAAAGTTTTCATTCAAAATTAACAAGTCATATTATAAGCCCTTTAAATGTCTTCTCTCACATTACCACAAATTACGCGTCGATAAAAAAGAAACTGGTCTAGAGACCTCCTTAAATAGGTAAAATATGAATTTATTTAAATTCTGTTTTTGGAATTTTTAAATATACACCTAGACCATATTCTCAAATGTTGTACTACTTAAGGAGTGGACACACTTCTGAGGCGATATAAACTTCAATTTTTCAAATAAAAAACCCCTTTATTCTGTTAATTATTTAGTAGATAATTTTTTTGAAAATGTTGATGTACCTACCTAATTCTAAATTCGAATGAGTAGTTTTTAATTTTTAAAATGTTTGTATTAATGATAGTAGTCCTTAAAAAAGGTTTTACATAAATATAAAATAGACTTAAACAAGATCTAGTGTTTATTATACTTGGTTCATTTTTACAAATTATTAATATTGGTAGATTAATATTAATGACTACAATTTTCAAATTACCATTATAGTCCCCATACATAATTATTAACCTATTACCTTTGACCTTTTACCCTTAGAACACAAGGCTGAATAACTCAAAAACTACCAGTACGAATTTTGATTCTGATACGTAAAACATTTCAGAAAATTTATCCACTGTATAATTTACAGTAAAAAGGGGTTTTCTCATTTGGAAAACAAAAGTTTGTATCTCCTGTGGACACTCCTTAAGTAGTACAAAAAATCTCGAGAATTTGAAAATATGGTCTTAAAACATATTTTATCTAAAAGTTAGATTTTTTATAACTGAATTATTGAAGAAGAATTGGGGGTGTACATGATTGGTGTATCACCCGCTACGTATATCGGGTGATGTTGAGTTAAACGTACAAACTTGAAATTTTTATTTAGGATACTTTTAAATGGAAAAAAAATGTCACCTGCAATGGAATAAATAATAATATTTTATGAATATTTGCAAATATCTAGTAAGTACTTACTCTGTTGACATATTATTAATGTCAATAGTTAGGAATGAATATAATTTAAATTATGATAAATATACTATTATTATTATTATTATTATTTTTATTTTCACAAAGTCAGCACTTATTAGATTTTCATTTATCATTGAATGAATGTTGTTCATTCCTATTTGTCTATAGAAATGGTTCTCAGCCTACATTAGTGTACGTATTACCATTGATTATGAAAACTAGTATTAGTGTTCATAATCAATGGTATTTCTAAAGTATTATTTATTTATTTAGGAAGTATAAAAAAAAATATCGTTTCGGTATATTATTAATTTCTATATTGAGTTCAAACATTGAATAAAAATGTTTACATAAGTAGGTATAACATACATTATGATCAGTGACCATCCTAAATCTACCAATAAGTACAATGTAATTACTATAATTACTGAATACGATTAAAAGTTAATTTATGGGTACGAAAATGTTTTGTTTTATACAACTCATACTGTTATTGTTATCTTCGTAAATTTATATCATGGATGCGTAAACATATAGTTGTGTCAATATTAACTAAAGCAATACCTATTGTTTATATAGACATAGGTACCACTGACATAGCTAAGTTACGTGTAGAAATATACTATACATATACTGGAAGTGTATATTATTACAGAAATAGTTCGAACAAAAAGGTAGCATATTTTTTATTTAGTTTAAAATAACAGAACAACGATTACAAAAAAGATTTGATCGGAATGTTTGTTTCGATTTGGTCACAGTCGTATTATAATATACCTAATATATTTCGATCAGATAATATATTTTTAGTACTACAGCTGATTGCGAAACCATCAACTGTAATCAGAGTATGTGTAAAACAAATATGCAGACATATTATCATGGTTTGCATACAAATTGCAAAATTAGTTAAATGAATTCAAAAATACAATTTGTTGTCAAAACAATAAATTTATTAAAAAAATGAAAATGTATCTAACAGATGTTGTAAAATATTATTGACATAATAAACAATTTACGTAGCATATTATTAGAATATAAATATGTTATTCTAGTTACCTACCATGTTTTATATTAATATTTTAATGTTCATAATATGTAATGAAACAATACACAATTAAAAATTAAATAAACCACCTGCTAAAGTTTTCTTTTAAAGTTTATTATATTCATTTATCAGTGATAAAAAAAATGAAAACGTTTTACTTGAATCAAGTTTTTATCAACATGCATTCATAAATTTAGTATACATATTTTATATATTTGTATTTTACACCTAAAGCATAAATACGATTTTGGCTTTGAAGCATAATAAGTCATTGTTTACTTATTTTTCTTTTTAGGTACAAAGCAAAGTGTTAAGACAACAGACATCCAGTCTTGTTTATTTCACTCTCATACTGTAGAATATAATTATTATTTACTTATCATTACATAGAAAGTTGGACATCATGACTTTCAAGAACTTTTATACGTTCAGACATTGTAAATAAAACAGCTCTATTGTCCCAGTATAATATTTTTATAATTTTTTTATGAATCATTAAAAACAAAAAAACACATTTAAATTAGAAAATGTTGGAGTATATATACCTAGGTACCTATATTATATACAAGGTGTTTATCAAGAATTCTCCCCCCCCTTTTTTTTGTACTATTTAAGAAATGTCCTGAGGAGATACAAACTTCTGTTTTTAAAATTAAAAAACTACTTTTCTACTCCAAATTATTATTGAGTGGAAAATTTTTAAATTGTTGATGTATCTAAATCAAAATTTGAACGAATCATTTTTGAGTTGTGTAACTATGTGTATAATGAATAAAAAAATACATGGTAATAAGTTTGGACGACTAAAGAGATTTTTAAATTTTTTATTTTTTATCAAAATTAATAATTTGTTCAAAATATAGTGAAAGGGTGACAAATACAAGAACAAGTTTGATATTTTTTTTATTTTTTTTTGTAAAATTGTTTTTAAAGACTATTAGCCTTATTTTGCAATAACAACATTTTCTTAACTGAGAAACTAAATGTTGAAATTATGATTAAGGTAGAACAGGTAGATACATAAAGAATTACAAAAAAAATATCTATCACGTAATTTACAGTAAGGAGGTGGGGGGTCTCATATGTAAATCCGAAGTTTTTATCCACATAGTACACTTTTTAGGTAGTACAAAAAATCTCAAGTATTTTAAAATATGGTCTTTAAATATATTTAAAAATTCCAAAAACTGAAATTTGAATAAATTCATAATTAAAAGAAAAAATGGGGGTGAGCATGCTGGGTGAATAAACTTGTATATAATTATATTATTATACCTGCCTAACCCTATATTAATTTGTACAAATGTTTAATATATTAGACTATTAGAGTACTCTTTAAAATAAATTATCACTTATCAAACGCTCCACGTTTAAAATTACTTAAATTGATTCTATAAATGATCTAATAATATATTTCATGTTCAATATCTTCCGTTTTTTTTATCACTGCATTATAACTCTAATTTAACTCCACCTTATCGATACTAATATGTGTACATCAAAGTACATTTCAACCGATTAAAATTTTTTCAATTTACTAAATTTTTTTTACTTACAGTTGGTGGTTGAAATCAATAGCCAAGTGGCTCAGTTTCGGGAACTACTGGTGCACATCGGTACGGCTCGAGATTCACCGGAAACGAGGGAAAAGATACGAAAGTTGCGAAGAGGATGCGTGGATACATGCAAACACACAAGTCAATTACTCATACCTCAGATGAGAGGGTAAGCGTAATGAATTTCCATGTGTTCTTACATTTTTAAGAAAATAAATCTTCAGAATTCTTCGATCAAATAAAAAATAATAGTCAGTATATTAGTTAGGTATTTTGAGAAACGTTTCAGAATATGAAACAAAGCGAGTGAATATGTTCTCATAATATAATATTATAATAATCATATTATGAACACCAAGAAAAATAAAAGTAATTAAATAAACCGTCTACCTCTATCCTATATAAATATAATATGTATTTTCTGATTTGTCGATTGTACCAAAAAAGAACCGTAGATAATATTTTATTTTTTATATTATTACAACCAGGGTCTGCGTTTGACTTATACAGTGTGACAAAACTGTTTATCTATTCAAAAGTATTTCCAAACTCTAACTATTAATGCAGAGTAATGCATTTTATTGTACATCTGTAAGCTATATATGTCTGAACAACTAAATTTTAATTGACTCAAAATTAAAGTTCGTATTTTCTTTTGAACGGATTTTATACTTGTGATATACAATATATTATTCATTAGCTGAATCAGTTTTGTATATATTTGTATATTCTGGCATATATTTAAATACAAATAAATTATAAGTCATATAAGTCATATTAGTTATTGTGACAAATGTCGAATGTCCCAGTGTTGCAAAGCAATTATCTATGAAGTGGGTGAATTGCTAAATTCAGTATCGTAATAATATTGTTATATTATACCACATGAGAAGGAGTAGTACTGTATACATTTTACATCTTCCAACAACAAACGTTATATTGAAATATTATTACATTATTATTATTGCTTCAAGAGTCAGAACACAACGTTTGATGAAATATGTTCATATGAACATGAAATCACATGATATCAATGATGTTGAACTCAAATTTAAAAAGTTTAAAACTTAATAAATATTTTACAGTTTTATCATCTTTTTATAAATTTTTCTTCTTTTTCTAATAAGATAAGATAAATTTATCTAATTTTTTTGTGAAATTCAATTAATTAAATATTTAGCAAAGAAATAACAAAAATATCTATGAACTTTGATCAGTTAATGTACCAAAGCTAGTCAGAATCAGTAGGCTAATAACATCATTATACATATTTTTATAATAAGAATAAATCCTAGTTGGAATCGTATTTTTTAATTTCCAATATATAAACATAATAAAATAAAAACCAAGTAAGGTTTTAAAAAAAAAAAATTATTTATACCTACTTAACAATATGATTATGTGGTTCACTCCAGGAATTTATTATTAAACACGATGCCTAAAGATCAAAAAATATATCAATAATACATTAATATTTGAATATTATGTACTAGCTATACATATAGTAAATGGAGTTAATAACGATAATGTAAATACAAATATTTTACAGCTTTCATGTTTCCATAAAAAATATTAGTTATGATAAATTGTTTTCTTGAAATCATGATCATCAATGTAAATCGTTTCAACAAAATGGTAATCACTATATGTTATGAACCTCTTGTCGCACCACGAAGGCTTGGCTTATAAAACATATTTATGTGAAACTATTTTGTTATATTTTTTTTACTGTAGCAAAAAAAAAATAATAAAATAATTGAAATATAAGAACAATCTCCTTTATAAAAAAAATACTCATTTATTTCCCTTTTAAAATAGGAATGCAAACCATTCCCGTGTAGGTTATGAAGCAAAGCAAGAAAATATTTTGTATAAAATCTTTACTAGTCATAAATCATGTTTCTTACGGACATAACGACACGTACAAACTCAAGGCATCTAAAGGAAAAAATTCCAAATAAGAAAGAATGAAAACCTAATGAAAATTTTCTATGTAATATAAAATCCTCTGAACAAATTTTGTATGGAAATAATTTGCTACTTTAATATTATGTACTGCATTTAAGGTTTGCACTTCTGAAGATTCCAAAGAGCGTTCTTGCAGTATAATTGCCAAGGGGTAACGGGTCTGTTCCCGGGAATACAAATAATTAAAATATATATTTTAATGTCAATTTTTTTCTTATAGTAGGTGCTTACCTTAGTTATAAATGTATAAATTACAATGATATTTTAAGAAATTGTAAAGCTGTTGTTAATATTCTAACCGACTAATAAAAGAAGATAATATTTTAAAATTGAAATGATAGGTAAATAATTTAAGCTACTTATACTACAGTTATTCATTACCTGATTAAGCTATAGGCATTGGAAATGTTTGAGTTTAATAGTTTTTCTTCTATAAATGTTGATAAAGAATTATTTTTTTTTTTTTGGAAACATAATACAGGATTTCTCTTAAGTTGTACTTATAGCTATTTAAAAATACTGGAAATACATGGACACAGTTATTTTTAGAAAAATTTAAACTTCAAAATTCAACATAATTCGTCTTAAAAACATGAAAATTTGTAAATTATTTTATATTTAATGTATTTTCAATTTAAATAATTAAAGCTTGAACATTTATTTCAAGGTTCTTCATAAGTTGGTATTACATCATTCTAAACTTATCAAAAATAAATATGCAACATTTTTTTTCAGGCTTTTAATTTTGACAAAATTTGACATTTAAACGAAAAAATCAAAAGTTGTTATTGTATAATTTTTCAAATATATTAATCGTAGGGACTTAATGCTTATCGCCATTATGTATATAATTTTCTGTACATAGTGACAAATGTATAACTTAGGTACATATAATATTATTATATATTTTGTATTACCTTATAACAACTTTGCTTCCAAAGAAAGTAAACAAATCGTATATTATGGTGTTGTGAGTACAATATATTCTTAATACTTTAGTTGTTAAAACGAGAAATTTAACTTATACGGTAGTAGTTTGATATTATACATTTATCGTTTACTACGAAATCTTAAGGAAACTCGAACACCGAGTTTAATCTCAATGTTATACTTTATTGTTGTTGTTGTAGTAATTGTTATTCAGAAATTAATAACAAAGCTCATACGATAGTAATATATACGTCAATATGGGTAGGTATAATCACTATTCTACGATACGATGACGTTTCAAAACTAATTTAAAAAATATTATGAAGCTTATGTTTATAACTTTCAATCTTTAACATGATAAGTAGAGGTACCTACTGCTAACATATATTTGTATGTTCACAACCCATTTCCATTTATCGCCATGATAATCATACTATGTTCGAGCGGGAAGTCCTACTCAAAAATTTCGATTTTTCGTATATACATTACAGGGAGATTACTTAGTTTTTGACTGTCAATTTTTCACTCGCATATACTGTATACATAATATCATCACATATTATATTGTCTATAAAGCATAAAAAAACATTTATCTTATGTAAACTTTTGATTTTTTTCAACCATAAAACTGAAATAATTATTCCAAGAAATAAAATAACACAAAATAATGCATAAATAATATTTTAGCATTTAAAATATTAAACATATTGTATAGGTACTATATCAGCTTAAAATAACATTTTTATTGAAAACAATTTGTGCTATTTTATTACTTGAAAAAAATATTTCAGTAATTATGAAACGGTTTGGAAAAATGAAAAGTTTATCCAAAATAAATATTTTTGTGTAGACACACAAATTGTGATAATAATATTATGTATATGATAAATATGTTTGTGTGAATGACAAATTGATGACAAAGACCGTGTAATCTCCCTGTAATGTGTTTACGGTAAAATCAAGATTTTTGAGCGGGACATTCCTCCATTAACATGCCACATAGTGTGATTACCGCGATGAAAAATGAACATTTGCTGTGAACATTTACAACTAATATATCAGAGCACACGAATTGCTTCCTAAATACAGGTAGGTGACTTTTTTTCACTCAAATTATAGCATTCCTATATCATAAATTAATATATTGATATATTTTATTGATAATACCTGCGTGATTTTTGTAATGTTCAAAAATATTATTTATTGAACCTACCTTCTTTATAAATATATTATTGTATTAAATTCTTAATATAATGCTATCATATTAACATAAGCCTATTTATTCAGTATTGTTATATTCATATAAATTATAAACATTTGCATATTGTTAGCCAGCATACGCATATTGAATCTATGTATTTATATACATTATACAAGCATTTTTTTGTCATACTAATAACTCCGCGTCTCCGCCTATATATAATGGGGAAAATAGATTTATCATTGGAAAGGTATTGGAAATTAGATTTGCACAATAAAGATATTTTTACTCGTATCATGACATTAAGGCAGTTAAAATACAAAAATAGGAACACACCAGAGGCACTATCTGTCCAGTAGAATACAATCAAAATAATTTTACCGAACAAAGTTGGATAATACGAAATATTAAAATCAGTAACAAAACCAATTTATATAATAAAATAAAATAATAGTTAATTATTGTTTGTTATTCAAATGTACATCAAAAGGAAATCTCCGTATTTGTAGGTTATAGAGTATAGACTCAAAAACTAAAATATGAAATAGTTACCTGTTTTTCTTTTATAAAACTTTCAAACGAATACCATGGGAGGAAGCACAAAATTCAACAATTTATATTAAATATTGTCCAGAAATAATTTAAGAGTAAACGTATTATTAAACAGACGAAATAAATTTAACAGCAATAATAAGTAACTTCAGTGGCATAAGTTTCAATTTAAAATTGATAAAATACAGATAATAATTGTGTTTGTTCGTTCTTAAATTAATATTCAAATGTATAGATAAAGGGTGATGAACAAAGGAGGACCCTATTTGAAATGTATTATACATTATACATACATAATTAAGTTTATGTGCAAGGTTTACCTAAATATCAGTATAGTTTACAGTTTGCTGGTAATTATATATGTAGCAGCGCAGTAGGTAAATTCTATAAAGCGTGCTAGCTATTTAATGGGCTAATAGAATCATCATTTTAAAACATAATATAGTGAAAGCATTTAACGAATAAACAATCAGAACCAAATTATTGAGTAGATATTATGTCGGTTTGAACCCTACAAAAACATGATAAAATAAAAAAATATATGTGTTTTATTATTATTTGTCCAGCTTTATTCTTCTGCAAAATATTGCGATGACGTTGCGATTATTATTCTGGCCACGAAAATAGAAATTTTAGATTGTCTTAAATTGAACGAAACATTATGTTTAATTTATTTAAACATATAACAATATTAAGCTTATTTGACAAAATAAAATATATTAAAAATTAGGTGGACTGTATTATATTTTAATTTATTTTATTTTAACAAGTATTTATAGCAAAATATTGTAAATTTTCATTTTTTTTAATAATTAACAAATCAAAACTAACACTCAAAATTATTATAGTGTCGCTTTTTTAAAGATAAATAAACATTAAATAATATCTTAGTTTATGTGTGAAAATCTATTCTATAACTATAGATTCTTTTAATATGGTATGGACGTGGAAATGAGCAAAAATACGTTAGCACGGGCGTTTGCTTGTCAACTTATTCGATTTATGAGTATCGTTTTTGATAAAATATATTATATTCTTACGTCCCTCCTGTGATGATATGTATAGTTTATATCCCGATTTCAATTTCAAAATAAAAAAATGTAAATTCATCATACTATTTTTATTTTTTCTCGATATTTCATTCGTCTTTGCAGTATTTGTATACAATGTGAGGAAAAAAGTGCAGCCTTATTTCGGCACAAGACATGTACAATAATTTTAAATTTAAATGCAGTGATATAAATCATTGCTTCGAATGATTTTCAAAATGCATATTGATTAGGGATGGATGAATATAAATAATACAAACTAGCTTAGACGATATGATACCATTGCATATCTTATGTAAATACCAAAAAGAACAAATCGAATACAAAAAACCAAAAAAACTAATCTAATATTTCTGATTTTTTAAATAAAATGTATAATAATTTAATCGTTGCATCATAAATGTCAAGTATTTCAAAATTCTGTAAACTGTAAATTGTATATTACAAAAAAGTACATTTTTGCAAACTTCAAAATTTGAAACGATGAAGTCTATTGCCTATATGAAATTTCAACTAATGAGTTATAAGCTTAGTATATGTTTATACGTTTGATTTATCTCAACGATTATCTAGACTATTTTACGATTCATGTGAATTGATGTTGATAGTAGTATTTAACTTCGAGTCTTATTGGGTAAAAATAAAGAATCATAATAAAAATGCGCAATGTTTTTTATTTGCTATATTGAAACTATATAATAAACAGTTTTACTGTATTTTTGAGTTATACATCTCCAGTCCGGTTGTTATAGTAACACAAAAATATATAGATATTCGATATACCTCTATAGGTATACGTTTAACAAAAATATATATAAATTGCATTTTGCACGTCGTACGACTTCATATTTCCAAAATATTGGGTTCATTAGCTTTGTATTTCACATGGACACTGTTGTTGAAGTTACTTTTCCACTTTTTTTCTTCTCTTTCTCTGCAATTTTTATCTCATTTCCCGTTGATATGCCATGAACTGTAAAATAAAATTAAAACAATATAAAAAAAATAATAATAAAAAACCAGTGACACAGAATGAATTCTTACGTAGATTGCTAATTGTAATAAAGTATTTACCAAAATTAATAATTTCCTCTATCAGATATTTAATTTATTTTTAAAAGTTTCACCATAGCACGCAGTTAGCCTAGATTTATTCTCTAACTTATTATAAATCAAAATATTTATATTACGTACTCTATAAACTACAATACATTTAACTATATTTCTATACAGCTTATACCGATTACTTATAATTTATAGAATGTGTTCCAATTATAAGTTAACATGAAATTATGCATACAATCTTACCATAGTCCTTGAACTTGAATCTGATATTTTGGTAAAAGTTTGGGGCGTGATAAAATACATATTTTAGGAAACTTTCAAATTATTAACCAATTCAGTTCATAAGAACTTTTATTTTTGACATCAAATTTAAGATTCATTTATTTTTATCTATGTTGACTAATCAAATATATACTTGGATTCAATTTTGGCTAAGCTAAATCAAGTTAAAATTTGAACTCACGATTTACCTGTTTTTTATCTCTATTTAAATTGTTTATTTCAAATGGATTCTAAAAATTTCACGTAAATTAATTAATGCACATAGACACATAATTGTTTTTAAAAATTAAACAAGTTAACTAATTTTCAATATTCCAAAAAAAAATATTTTATCAATAAAAAAGACAACGATTCATCATAAAAAAATACAATGAGCAGTACCAGCTATAAGTTACCAAAAGCTTTATTATAGATTCAAATTTGAGATCATATTATAACATTATTTTCATTCTAGAGAAGTTCAATGTATGAAATATAATATTTGCTGTATGTTATTCAGTACACAATAGCACAATCATGAAAAATTATATTTTTTATAAAATAAAAATGTAAATTTTGTTTTATTAATTTTTCAAAAAATGATGTTTCAAATGCACATGATTCTTAGTATAATTTCAAACACAATTTTGATTTTATTGGAGAGATTGTTTGATAAAAAAAATGTTAACCAACAATGTATACTGTGTATTAATGATTTAATACTTCATTGTTAGTTTTAATTCCATGGTCGAATTTCCGGTTGGTAACGCAATTCTGAAGTTGTTATTGCATTTTCAATATAGGTAGTCATGTTTCATTTCTTTCCTCAGAGATATCAAAAATGTCCATCCATTTTTTTTTTTATAACGGCTGCATTTTAATTGGTTTGTTTAATTATTTTGTTCACGCCTAGCGAAAGGAGATTCGTCCAGAACTTTCGGCACCAATTTAAACTTTTATTCTATACACCCAGTAGAAAGTCGATTAAAATGGTTTACCGTGGATAATTACACGGTCTGAAGATTACGAGACCCAAAGCTTTGGCTTAGACATGTATATATACATTTATTTATATAATTTCGGTCCCAGAAACGAATAAACTTTTGGTGCCTTTGTTTATGCCAAAAACAAAAGGACATGTAAAACTTTTAACTCTATGAAAACATAAAGGTATCTTAAACACGTTTTTAGTATACAAAATCGAAAGTGTGAGTGAAAATAAATGGAGCATAAATGCCAGAGTTGAATGAATGCAAATCCTTGTAAAATGTATTACGACAATAATTTAAAAGTCTAAAAAAATATTTATAAAATAATATTTATAAATGATAATACATTTAAGATAAATAATTAAAAACGATAATATTCTCTTTAGTACAATCATGCAGGTACCTACATAAACTTACATCTTATGAAACCTTGATGAATAAATCGATTAAAGCACGGCGCGTTGACTGCAATCAGTGACACAATGTAATTGAGGGTAAGTAACGTCCGCTGCCACTAGTTCCCGAATGGGTGACCACTCGAGTTCATGGAGGCAAAAACATTGCTACGCATACACGAGTTTCTAACCAACTGTACCAACCGTACCAACCCTACCAACCGCAATCCCTACAATAACTAATGTCCATAGTTGCCGGGCTCAAGTTAAATAAATCAAAAAAAAAATCAATTTAAGTAGGTACTTACAGCTTCAATAAAAAATTACTCAATAAAATTAATATTAACAGTAGATACACAATAATAAATACAATAATGTATGTTGTTTAAAAATATAAAATTAGTTAATATACGTTCACAAGTGAATTATTAGATTTAAAGATAAATGATGTTATTTTTTTTATTCTCATTCTTCACAATACACCTAAATATCTTGATAAATAAAATTATGCTTGTATTGAAATGTTAGCATTTTTTTAATAATTTTTTATGAAAACTGAAAAATTAAACAAATTATTTTAAGTTAAATTTTCACAGTTCTGTTAAATTTCAAATATAGTTGAAAAACTTATTTATATATATATAACTTATGTATACATATGAATGCGATTAATTAATAATCAAATAGAGTCTTCTCTGAAACCTATATTTTTTTGGTATGTAAAATTCGAAAACATAATATTCAAAATGACAACATAACCTCTATAGAAAAAAACAATCGTCAAGAGACCCCTTGCGAAATACGCCTGAGCCTTTCATGTGTTGTTCTTTGTTTGCAATTGTATGGAGTACACAAAAATGAATATTTTTTTACAAACTATTGCGTCAGATTAATTAAAATAAATGACCATCAACAAAAAAAAGAGTATGCAAAATAATAAAAGTACCTTCTGTTTGTACTCCACAAGTCACAATCTCTGCAGCGTCTTGGCACTATTTAGCTTATTTGAAACGAAATGTATGACGTATGTATTTACCTATGTAGTATGCATATATTTTATTGTGTACATTTAATGAAGCTTTTACGTTTAAATTTTATGTTTGTTACGCGAATCCTTTTATTTATTTAATCTATCTGCACCTATCAATATTTTGTGACTTGTATTATAATTTAAAATTTCATAATTTTAACGTCGAATTTATGTTTATATTATCTTATTCGAACTGTTTATTGAAATTGATATTATGACATCAATATACGACGCAATGACAACTCGAATTTGTTTTATCATTTGTTGGGACGAATATTTTCGAAATGAATATTGATATTAAAGTTTTGTTTTAATGTATTCAAATATAGAAGTACGCATACTGTTTGTGCATTGCTTTCGTTTAACTGCACGACAAACTAAATTTCAATGTGCACCATCTGTGCACAATGATTTTAAAACCCAAGCGTTGAACAGAGTAAAAACTAAAAACGCTGATATCCTTTTTTTTTTGAGACACTATATATACCCTTAATCTCTGGAAGAATCTACGGTGAAATTCATTACACCACGATAAATTAAAACGCGCCAAACCTTTGTATTCTATTTTACCCTAAAAATAAGTCGCAGTACGCAAAAAGTTGTAAAACGTGTTGGAAGTGTTTTTAGCCCTTTATTATTATTTTTTGAAGATCGGTTTTTGCTTTACATAAAAATTGTATTTTCTTAATTTAGTTTGACTTCAGAATTTTAACTCCTGAAAAATTAGATAGGGATATAATATAATATATACTGTGGATATATCGTAATAGTGCTAATGATAAAATAAATTATTCTGAGTAAGCCCCACTCACAAGTTTAAATAAAATGTATAACATGTAAGTAAAAATATGAAATCAATCGATTCGCTAGAGACATAAAAAAAAGCTGTCGGGTTGTGAAACACATGGTCAACGATATTGTCAAATATCTATCAGTATAGACTGAGGGTTAACTCTAAGAAACTTTGCAAAACTAAAGTAAGTAAAACTATTTAAGAAAACAATGGGATCACTTAGGACACACTGTTGTTAACAAGTACAACAACAAATTAATTTAAAGTGCAAACCGTAATCTCGTGCCCCGTTCACGTAACGCATGTAAAATGATTTCTCATATGCACCATAACAAGAACTGTAGGATTATACTATCGCAGATGGTTTAATTTAATAATTTTTCTAACCAATTATAATTGATTATGTACACAGCTTATTACAACTATGTTTTATTTATATGTTCGTTGTCTGTGCGTGCCACAACCCTTATATTATATTATAATCACTATAATCACTAGTAATTCAAGAAGACTGGAAATTATTGTTCTACTCAAATTATGACATTTTGAAACTAACTTGTATAATACTACCGTAAATACATTACTGCCGTTAAAAATGATTGCGGGAATTAGCTTGAAATCTAAATTTAATCAACAGACAGATGCTTACTATATATATATCTATTACTAAATCACTTATAACTTAGAAAATGGCTAGGTATATCAATTATTAGAATACCTAACATACTATAGACGTGGTGTTACGTTGTATAAAAATTAGAAACTGAAATAACTTACTAATAAAACACTCGGCAACTTAATCCCTCAATGTATAGTATACCAGATACCAATACGTAAACTCGACCCTTTAAAGTTTATTTTATGTCAGGCTCGTTATAAATAAGTAACGTGTTCTGGTTTACATTATGTTGTTCAAATGGTTGAACTATTTATGACTTTATTATCTCTATTATTTTTGAGAAAAATTATGACACTTGCGATAATAATCAAGTTAACAGCTTGAAAAATTAAAACTCACAGCTCATCGCAAGTATAATATTTTACCAATTTATATTAATGTACGTGATAAAGCATTTAATGACAATAAATTATAGATTTGTTTAGAAAATAAAAGGGTTACGAATTGAAAAAATATTTCAAACGTGTAGACTATGTGTATGAAAGAGTGTTATATGAGGTTAAATTGCTTAGGTATCAATGTGCAAACATGAGATTTCATTAAAGTTCTCTGGAAAAAAAGTCATTGGCGGTGACAGACACACGTGGCCGTAAGATATACATTCATTATACGTATATAAGCACAGGCGACCGCCTCCAAAGGTCTTGCCCCCAATGTGCACGACGTATACATATAGATACATCATACAACAAACAGAAAAATAAACAAAAACAGGTCGAGTGGACGTTTTCAACGTTCGACGGTCGTTTGTCCGGTGGGAAAAGTGTGTACGGACTGGCGGGGCAAAGGGGAGGACTTGATATCTCAATTGTAGTAGTGGTTTTTTTCCACACTTTTATTTTTATTTTTTTTGTTTTGGTTCCCGCTCACTCGAAAACGGGTCGCCCACCGATCTTGAGATTTGTTCTTTCGCGCGTCATCGCGGACGGTTCCGGTCATGAGGACTATTCCCTACCAACTCCCACCACCACGCCACGCGATTCCTACTTTGCGGTCGAGAGGACTTGCTGACGCGCACTCATTTGTCGCTCGTACAGCTTTTGAACGGTTTGCGCTCACCGCGTGAGGTGTTATACTCCGGACGTTGCTCCACCACCGCCGATTCGACAGTGTTTGCGTATATAATGTAAACACGACGCGACATAGGAAGTACATGCACAACCCTCGTGGGGCAGGTACTTCATCTTAATTATTTTCACTCTTCCATCCCTTTATACGATCTCGACGTTTCAAATTTCCGATTCTATCTCTCCGGCGGTGAGACGATGACCGGGATTATAGGCCTGTTAGAGGCAGTTCGTCAGTCCACGGCCAGTTAATTTGATTGAATCCTAAACGAAAAATATATGAAATTCTATCTCCGATATGGATTTATTCGCCAATGAAGGAAAACGCTGCAGCGATGCTGTTCACAGCGATTTATGTCTGCTCGGCTGCAGAAATATACAGCTGTAAGTAGTCTGGAAACTTTCCTGTAGACGTTTTGTGTATGGCTGACGGTCATTTGTATTGATTTTCCTCGAAAAAAAAATAATAACGTCAAGATTTTAAATAATAATTTTTACTATAATGTGTTTTCGAATAAGTGTCTCATACAAATCGACGGCATTAATCTTTTAAGAAGGACAAATTATTATTTTTATACTCGACAATCTTGCGTATACATAATCGGAAACTCGGAACCACCATTATAGTTGTACAATTTATAAGGACATGTTATTTATTATTATTTGCGATCTTAACAACCTATTTTATTACAACTTACAATATATGTGTTTGTATTATACACTAAACAGTGGTGATGTGTGTACATATATATTGTGGTTAAACTTTAAAAATATTTTTTAATACATAAGTTATATCGTATAATGTAATATCCATGTGATCATATAAATAAATTTTAATTTAATGAACATTTATTTTCGCATACCTACTGGTAATAATATTAACGAGGTAATTGTGTCTATGCAGTACCTTTTGACTGTCTCCTGATGAACTCTCGTGAGTGTTTATCCATATGCAATGTATATAATATGTACAATATGTAAACTCCAGATAGTTTATTAGTTTATCTCAACGTGGCTAAGGCCAATAATTAAATAAATCATTTCCTTACCCTGTCCTGTTCGTAAAGCACCATGATTTGTTACACTTGTCTGTATGCAGTATATGAACCACAATATTCATCTAGTTTAAAGCTGCTTTCGAACAAAAGGTTAAAGAAAGATTACATGACAAATCCGGATAATATAAATCCATACATTATAAAAGAAATGGATTTGAAAAAAAAATTGATTTCTATTTAAGTTTCTAAACAAACAAACTTGAATACTGTGGCCTGTGGGTGACAAAGTTTGATTCACAAACAATAAAATATGTATGAAAATTCAGGAGAACAAATAATAATAAAATTAAAAAACATGACATTTTAGTGATTTATTTTGAAACATTTTTCATTCTATTTGACATTTTCATATTACGCAGTACCTACATGATTATTTTATATATAGATGAGTACCTACTATTTTGTGTAAAACGTATTAAATGTTATACTTATATATTGTATTTAGTGAAAATTAAACTAAAAAATGAGGTAAGTGAATCACGGTCTGCTGTATATTAGGTTACAAGTGGATCACTATAATGTATGGTGTTAAATTTGAGTTCAAACAATTCTGGACAGAGAACGTTAGTCAGCCTAGGATATTTTATATAATATTTGTTGTATTGTTTTATTAATACGGTACCTGGTAAGTTGAATTAATATTATTTGCAAATTATTATAGTTGTATATAATAATATACTTTAGAATTGTTTAGTACGAATCATATTTTTAAATAACAAGAAAAACGTTATTCTTGGTTTTAATACATTATAATTTCGACAAAATTTAAACTTAAAATGTCTGTAAAAAATAACTGCGAATATATATTTTTTTAGATTTTTTGGTTACAGAATAAACTACTTACCTTGTTTTACATTTTCAATTCTTAGGTATAAAAGTTGAAAATATTATAAGTTTTAACTGAAAAATAATTTGTAAATTTTGTCAACATTTGAAATTTTATGACTGTATTTTTAAAATGTTTTAACTGATATTGTAACGATGTGAAAGAAGCATTATATTCAATTTTCAAGCGTTTAGACCCAACGAATACAATTGTATTGACAGTTAAAAAAAAAACTGAAAATTGAAAATATCCGTTATATTATTAAAAAGTTATAAAGTTCAGAAAATTATAAAAAGCATATGGTGAAAATGTTAACTATTTACAGTTAATTGTTTTTGAATTACAATATAATAAGAAGATCTCCGAGGGAAATCGAGTAGTAATCAATGTAATAAACATTTGAACTTAAAACTCTCACAAAAATGTAATTATATTTTCCGGTAGACATTTTTTTTTTTTTTTTAAGTAGACAAACTTATGAGGAATATCGAATTAAATTTACAAATTTTGTATTCAATTTCGAAATCTTATATATTAAAATAAATTTTTTTATGAATTTCTAACTCAATATAATTTCTAAATGTTCGTGATTTTTACAAATTTGTCAAAATTTGAACTTCAGACGCTCTAAAAAATTATTATGAATATACACTCAACTTTTTTTTAATTTCCAACAACAACAACTTACAAGACACCTTGTATTATATTTTCAAGTTTTTTGACCGAAAAAAAATTTTCCATCGGCCTTAATTTAAATAAAACTAATAATAACTTAAAATATCATATGCCTATGAATAGCTCAACATAAGTCCAATTAATGGTTGAGAAAATGCTAATATTAACATTTATAAAAAGGAAAATATGGCACAATATTGTGGAACTTACTATATTTTATATAGACAAAGACTTAGAATTAGTTTTTAGTAACGCAAATATTCCATTACGGTTTGAAGGCACATGGCAGACAGGTGTTAATATTTAATAGTAACTATCATCAAAAATTAAAATTGTGCATTATAATATTTATAGAACGTTAGCGCATGTTGATCGAGTTAGAAGCTTATCAATTATTACTATTTAATGTAATTTGAGATAATTGAGAATTATATTATTGTCGTGCACTTCTTCCTGCTGTAGTACGTCCCCGCTCCGCAAACGTTACCCGAAACCGGCTACAAGTCTTATTCCGTTGATATTGTTAATTTAACTTACCTCCCCCTTCCCGCACCAATTGTAACCAAGAAACTAGAACACACACATATTATATATAATATATAATTCTAGCCAATTGATTATATGGTTTGTGTAAACCAAATAATGTGCTACTATATTATAAAATATATACCTACGTATGTGTACGATAAAATTAATATACAATAGGTAACATGCATGTGTGCACAAGAAGTTAAATATTTTTTTCTTACTTCAACAAATTATAAAAATACATTATTAAATATCCATAAATTGTTTCCGTTACTTTCTACATAGTAATAATATAATAATTATTATTATATTACGGGTAATCCCTGATTTCAGGTTAAGTCGATTTTACCCAATAGCGTACATAGCACATCGAAAAACAAATATTGAAAATGGTTTATTTTAAATGGATTATTTATATTGTGTACATTACCCATAAAATCATAACCTTAGTCAAGTATCTCAAGTAAATAGGTATAGGTACCTCTACCAACCTAGTGAATAAAAATTATTAAAAAACGCTTGACAAGTCAGAGATCGGCATATAAACTTTCTTGATTTTCAATTTTCAGAAATGTGTTAATTGTATGCAATATGTAAATAATAAATAATAAAAATGTAACTTAGTAATAATGAGTATAGGTGGGTAATTAACCTAAATTTCATATATAAGAGAGATCCGATATCACACCCAAGCAAGTATAACAATTTGAATCCAGAAAAACGTCAGTGTGAGCAGCCCTGCAAAAAATCATTTTCATTTTCTTTTAGCGAGGTAGATTACCGAAACTGGAGAGCTGATTTTGTTATTTGGGATCTTGTTGGATTCACATTAGCGATTAGCTAGGAGAAGTGCTTTGAAGATTTTAAAAACTTTTGTTTAATAGTTAATTCACTACAGAGCTTCAAAAAAAAATTAAAACACATTTTATTGGGCGTTTTTTAATGTTTTTCAGCTTTAAGGCTTTGAAGTAAATTAACGATTGAAGACTAAGTTCTGAAAATCTTCACTGCACTTCTCCTAGCCAATGTGAATCCAACAAGACCCTAAATAACAAAATCCGTTCTCCAGTTTCGGTAATCTACCTCGCTAAATGAAAATCTAGCAAAAAATAACTCTTTTTTTAACTGTGAAAAATTAAATAATTGTTTTTAAAAATTTTTAATTTTACATTTTGTATCACTTGATAAACTATTTTTAATCAGCTATCAACCAACTTTTTAGCTATCATAGTTTTGGAGAAAAGTTAAAAAATAGAAATTTTGGGACTGTTCACGCCGACGTTTTTGTGGATTCAAATCGTTATACCACTTGAGTGTGATGTTGGATGTCTCTCATTAATATTTCATATTAAAGCTAGCTTAATTACGCACCTACTCATTACTACTAAGTTACATTTTTATAATTTTCTTACTTGACACAAATTCTTAAAGTTTTAAAAATTCAGACTTTTTTCATTTCAATTACCAACTTACTTGATTAAAAATCAAAAAAAAAAAATTATTATTTGTAGAAGCTAAGAAATATATAACATAAAATTCACTTATTCTATATAGTGTAGCTATGTGACTCATCACTTAGGTCACTGTAATAGATGAATTCAATAATTAATCACTGTATACCAAAAAAAAAAAAGATTCTGAGCAAAGCTGCGGCTATTTCTAAAGGTATAGTTAATTTTATAGTTTATACCTATTATATTTAATATAACCTATTATTATTACTTATTAGTATATGTTCTTGGTTCTGTAGGTTAATCTATTTTTGCAATTTATACTGAATATAAATAATAAATTAGAATAGTCAATACCAAAATATCGAATAGAATGGTGTGGAAAACATTCGTTGTATAAATACCTTAAAACTACTCTTAATAATTTCCCTATTTAATTTTAATTGCAGTTTAAATAATAATAATAATACATGTATTAATAATAAATCTTAAGTATCGAGTCTCTATAATTAATATTTTTTGAACTACATAAAAATTACAAAAATCAAATGAGGACAAATCGTTATTTTTCGATTAAATATCCAATTTCACAAAATGAAAACTTCAAACGCTTATAAAAAAAATGTTATAACTATATATTTTAGATTTTTTTAAATTACTATGAGAAAAACTTAAAACCTTGCATTATATTTTCATGCTTTTTTATGGAGAAACAATTATTTCACCAACATGCATAAGAAAAACAACAAAAAAGTAGAATATTGAAATGTCTATAAGCCTTATAATAAGAGCAAAAAAAGAGTCAATTTTATCATGTCTACAAAGTTCTAGCATAAATAGATATTTCATAAAAAATTCAAATCCATACTATATCTGTGATTTCTAATTTCTGAATTACAACAACAATTCAAACTGGTGTTGCGTAAAAATTTTGGTTTTAATGATATTCTTAGTAAGTTTTTCACAATTATTATAAAAGGTACCAACTTGATCAAAATCACTATCTTCAAATTTAAAAGTAAAGCATAATTGTTAGTTCAAATAGGAAATAACTCAAAAAAAAAAAATTTAAAAATACGAATCATCGTTAAATCAACACATTCCTCGTCCCACTCAGAATCTAAAATAAAATAAAATTCCAGTTTTGATAGAAACAATCTTACAAACACTATTAAAACTTATTATCTGGCAATTATCTTAAGCCAAAACGATGAATTTACAACTTCTTTAAGTCTGAAGTCCAAGTTCATTGAAGTATACACTTGTAAATTTGTTCAGACTTCACTATTTTAAGTATAATGTCCAATTTACTAATTTAAATAGTATATATAATTTATATTTATGTATATTAAATCTTAATAAGGACCCACAAAGACATGTATTTTCATTTATTTATACCATAAAATAGTTCAAAAAAATATGTATTTACACATTATATTATATACGAGCATACAGGGTAAATCTGTGATTAATATACCGCAGTCCGCAAAACTTTAACAAATGTTATGCCTGTATATTGTATACTATATAGTTATAAACAATCATGCGATGTCAAACCATAAAATATTGTCTATTGATCTAAAATGTATGCTCCGGCGTTCTTCAGTATATACAAAGAAATATTTTGCTCAATAATAATGATAGAAAGACGTGGAAAAAGCGTACAGTAAAATACTGATTTCATATAGATTTTTTTATTTAATACATAATTTGTTCATATAATAATAATTATTAATTACATATAGTGCTGCACTGCAGCATATTATAATGATAATTAATTTCCACCTAGACTTAATAGATATTTATAAATTTTTATAATTACAAAAAAATAACCATTTAATAAACAAAATATATAGTAGGTATTCTGTGCAATAAAATAATTATGCTGTACATGGTGCTCTCAGAAGGTATTTTGTCGTTTATGGTAGGCACATACGTACATTGCGAATTGTGATAGATGTATCGTGTGGTGTATCTACACTAATGGAAAACATAAATTACTTCAACACACTAAATTAGGAAATCTCCACGTGTAACTCACAGTGTATAATTTTTCCTTAGTACATAATTTCAAGCACTCTACAAATACAAAAACTATTTAATACTACTTTCACATTTGTTATATGTGTTATAAGTAGGTACTTATAGATCTGTTTGACAAGGCGATGGATAAATATTTAAGCAAGATGGCTTATTCTTGAAATAATAATAATGTAACTCTATATAACTTTGATAACTCAAAAACTTTACAAAATAAATAAATAAATCTTCTCGATATACTTTTTTTGTCCATCGCTTATTAAACTTTAGCACTTTGAAAACTCAAAGCATCATTTTTTTTTTCATTCCCTTTACTTTTGAATTGTATTTTGATGTTTCTTATTTTTGAATGTTGTTCTGTAACTTTTAAATGAATAATATTATTTAGTTCATTGTTTTCATTATTTTATACAGAAATAATATGTTTTTATCGACACAATGTAAAATAATAAAATATGCTTTTTTGATTTGTACAACATTATCGCAAGACAACGTCTGTTCGATAATATCCAATTTACATGCATCTTTATTTTTTATCGTGCGTTGAATTAATCGTAGATATTGATTGCAAATTTTGAAAAAAAATACCTAATTTTTTGGTATCCCTAGTTAATTATATTATATTGCCTGAAAAACTATTCACTGAATAAACACTTATTGATTATTTATATCAAGCTATTGCACTGAAAGTTGGGTCATTAAATTAAAAAAATTAAAACCTACTGATTCCAATCTCTTTTAAAAGAACAATGAAACATTTTTCTACTTCGCGCATAACAAGTATAACCTTAATTAATGTTCATTATTTCCAAAATGATTATGAGTTGTAATTCTCTGGTGAATTTTCTGTTGAAATATTTAAATGTAGAAGGTTATTATTACTGTATGGAAAAAATAATAATTTAAACACTATTATGTCAACATTTAATAATTAGAAAATACTCAAGAGAATTGAATTACATATTCTACACTAGGTAACAACATATTTTTATAATTATATTTCATAACATGATGAATTTCTTGAAACTTAATATCATTTTGGATCTAAAACTAATTTTGGATTATAATGCTTGAAAAAGTCAGAAAACACTATTCGTAGGTATATTTTAATATTCTTCAAGTCTACTTTTTCAAACGCCATTTGATACATAATCAAATTAGATTATAAAACGTTACACCAAAAATCACTATTTGACTGTTTTTCAATTTACATAGAACTTTAAATTATTTTAATTTCTATCTTAAGTTAATAATTTTAATATTTTTCACTAATATATTAACCAATTCTTGTAGAATATATAGGTAGATATTTAATGTGATAAGATTGGATGATGTGATAACACATTATTAATACACTACACTATGGATATTTATGCAACTATATGCTTGATAAAAACCAAAAATAAATTTCGACACAGTTGATTTAATTAAAGATAGTATACAATATTAACTATTACCGTTCTATAATTTCTGTCTACGAAATATACATTAAGTTACATATGGTGTCAAATCTGGAACGACAACGACATGATAATATTATATAATTTATATTTTATTCAAAAAGAAAATATCCAGTCCACTCACTATTTTTCGCTTAATAAACTAACCTAACTCGGGGTGAGTTGGAACAGAATCGTTGGCTTTGGATTCGATGTAAGGGGGAAGAGGAGTCGCATTTCAGCATCACTGCAGCCGTCAATCGACTTGCGCGAAAACAGGGTATTTTCATTTGGAACAGAGTACCTAAAGATAAAATGAAAAAGTACACAACGACCAAGGAAGTGTACCTACCTGTACAGTGTATATATATATGGGGGTACCTATAGATTCTGACTGGGTATCTCAGAGATCCGATCTGATCAATTACTTCCTGAAACGAAGTATATATCCTGCGGTTGCGCCGGTAATCCGGGATAAGCGCGTTACTGTCGACAGGTTCACGAAAAGCACACCGACCGATTATTATCAACCAAAAACTATAGAATGCATCGATCCGACATTAGCCCTACTGAAATCGGGGAAATGTTCCAACCATGTGCAGTTGACTACCTTCCTCATAAAATAATTAGATTTATTAGCGTCAACTTGGTGAATCATCCCACATTAACGATCGATAAAAACGATCGGGTCCGTGCACCAAAGTAAAAAATCGAATATTAATACGCTAGAAAACAAAAATTAATCAACTGTGCCTACCAAGAAGAAACCGATGTCATACCTACAGTATAATGCAGGTGGTGTATTATGTTAAAAGAAAAAGAGTAGAATGGTATGTGTATAATATAGTTTAATTTAACTAATTCTGTAAGAACAAACCCATTAGATTTTGTAAAAAAAAATACTGTTGTTTTGTAAAACCGTTGTTATGAAACCACTAGAATATAAAAAAAATATTGAAATATGGATATGTATAGATACATTTTTTTATCTAAAAAATTTGCTTTGTCAGTTATTTTTTCGAAAGGTGAGTGAAGAATTTAAAATACTGTTAAAAGATGAAGGTGAATGGGAAATATTACTATATATATATCAAATGCTAAAAGTAAGCTTTCAAAATAACAGGATTGATGAAAACTCGTTGAGAAGCCTTTTAGTAGTGTTGAAAATCCTGTCAAACAACGGCAGTTGATTATATCCTTCTACCTCAATTTTTTCATTTTATTATCTTATCAACGAAAAAGTATAATAATGTATTTTAGACCTTAATCGTTTTTATTAAACAGTATACAAATTATAGAGGAAATCTTGAAAGTTTTTTGGTTACGTTCATGTGATATTTTTCAATGTTAAACTACTACATTATGAGACATATTATATTTAATTTTAAATAATTGTTATTTACTACGAATCCGTCAAAATTAACCTTAAATTTAATTAAAACCCTAGTTTCCATGTATTTTATTTCAATTAATTTATATAAACATGATTTTTTGTTCACTGCGGTAGTGAACTTGTGTGCTTAATAATTTATTATTAGTACTGTGTTTAAGCAACGTATCACTGATGGAACTGACCACTGACGTATTGCTATAAAGTAATTGAATGCTTTCAAATAAGTTTTGTTAAGCAATTAAAGTATTAATTACAATACAATATAATAACTTTTAATTCAAAAGGGGCCGTCAAAAATTATTATTTCACATTTCCATGGAATTGTATTACTCAAACTTGGACTAGGTATCAAATGCTGTTAATCTAAAATAATAATATATATATATATTTAATTTAATTACTTTTCTTAGGAATGAACTATTGAGACAATAAGAGTATTGAAGACATAAGAGTACGATGTAATACAATTAGTTCATTTTTGAACAATAAGATCTACTGAAATATCTTCGTCAAACAATATTATCACTATAAGGTAATTTTGGCATTTACGTTTTCGTCTTATTTTCCCACGATCTCAATATTTTAACATAATATAAAATATGTTTTTGAGCTAGATACAATTTTTTTCTGACCATTTCAGTTGCCATAGTAACCAAATAATAACTACGATTATGTTAATAAACTGTTTTAAGATCGATAAATCATTATTCAATTATGTCGATTATTTTTTTAATGATTTCGTATATAGCCCAATTTCGCATTATCGCATTAGAGTTGAAATTACAACCAAACATCAACAAACAAAGAAATTGTATTTTATTCATCTGACAAATTAAAATTTTTTTGTGCTATATTTGTAACATTAGAACAATGATCTCCAAAAACATATATACCGGATATGTGATAACGGGGAAAATATCTATTTTTTTTAATCAAATGTTTCAATGCATTTTAAATTTGCGTCGACTTTCATTTATATTTTGTAATAGGAATTTAACAGTTTGCGTATATTGGAAAACAAAACAACTTTAGTCGTCGAACAATATTGTCGTAGAGTTTCGTTTGTCGTGCAGGTGAAAACGGATCGAACACAGATCATTGCACGCGCAAGAGAATGCCGCACAAAACCACACGCGAGTGATGATCACAATTCGCCATTTCACCGACAATTTATCACGCTTGCACCGCGGAAACCTTAGGAAAATACTTTTGGATTTACAATATCAGTCATTTCAGAATATAACGACCGACCTAGTGTGGGTAAATTATTACGCACGCTAATGAGTGTAGTCTGTGCCGGACGAGTTTTCTACTTGACAATTAATCATCATTCACGCGTTAACGGCTCGAAACCACTCTCGCACCGCGCGTGCAAGGATCTTTATTATTATTATTATTATTATTATTTTATAGTTGTATACTATTGCATGTGCCTGGAGGCGTGCATAATACTATGCCGTTTTATTTTTCGTTCTCGTATGGGTTTGGAATTTGATTTTAAGTCGTTAGAAATAATATTTAAATAGAGGTATAATAATATACAATATACAATGTTTTAAGTAAAATGTACCTATACCCAATAACAACTATTAATTATAATATGATTTATGAAATTTTAATTAAACACACCCTCCCGCCTCCCATACAGCCACAGCTTGCGGGTATAATATCGCTTGAAATAATATATTCCTTACAATATTATTTTAATTATTGTCGTGCACATTTTTTCGTTTTCCAAACCAATTTTGTATACGATGAAGTGGAAATAAATTGTAGGAACTAATGCAATTAAGTTTAATACATTGGGTACTTATTGGTTATCTCAACCACTATTACTTTAATTACCAATTATTTATTTATTTATTTTTATATACAGCCGCTTTTTACAAACATGAAATTATATAAGTCTACGGTTGTCGATGGCACTAATCGACGCTTACGATATTTAAAGATATATAACTGTTTTATTGTTAATAATAATAATAAATTGTAATCTAGGTATCAGTTATTTGTTTTAATTTTTAAATTATTATTTTATATTTATTATTGATTATTATTTGTTGGATATAGTACACAATTATGGATTTTTAAGACTTTCCTAAGACAGAAAAATTTAATGCAAAAATATGTCGTTTAAACATTTGTAAGCTTCACAATGTTGGTTGATTTTAGCTAAGTAGGAGTCACTTGTAACTTGATTGCATTGAAGAACTAATCTCTGTAAAATGGTGTGAAATTATTAAATATTATTTCTTGACACAATTGTGGAAACATTTTAAAATTGCATTAATTGTACTTACTAAACATAATATTATATAAATTAACTTGAAAAAGAGGATCAAGTGGATGTCGCTCTGCTGTACAGTAGGTTACAAGTAGATCACTGTATAATGGATGGTATTAAATTTGAATTCAATGATATAATAATATCATTGTATACGAAAAACGATTCTGAACGGAGACTGTATGTCAGTCTAGGTTATTTTAAATTATATTGACATTGTTATTTTACTGTACCTGCTAAGTTGAATTAATATTATTCATATTATTTAATTATTAACCTAAAATTATCAGTGATGCTAGAAAAATATTATAATATATACTTTTACTCGTTAAAATTGATTTTAATATGTAATTTCGTCCAAATTTGAACTTAAAATGTCTGTAAAAAATAACTGTGTTTATATATTTTTTAGATTTTTTGTTTACAGTATGTATACCTACTATTTATTAGAATCTTTATTTTAAATTTTCAATCCTTAGTTATGAAAACTGACCATTTTATAATTGTTTAATTACAATAATGATTGATAATTTTCGAGATTTTGATGAATTTTGTCAAAATTCGAATTATAAAATAAAAATTAATAATAAAAATAAAAATAAAAAAAAATTTTAAAAAAAAAAAAAAAATAAAAAAAACACACATCATTGTAAAGTCAATACATTCATCGCTCCGCTCAGAATCTAAATTGTAAATATTAAAAACATTGGTTTGGTATTTAAACACGTATACCTATGTTACAATGATAAGTAGTCGACTATGTTAGTAGTCGGAGATAACCAATAAGTACAATAATATAAATTATAAACATATATTTATAATGACCTATTCTAAAAATATCTTTATTACTTCACTGCGATAAAGGTGTTCTGGCTAGTATGATTGTCCAGCGTCTTGCGCAGTAACAATTTATTGTTCGTTTAAGATTAATTCCAAAAACTCAAAGTTACAAAATATTTCCTTTTTAATATTACGGATATAATATAAAAGTTATAAAAAAAAGAACTGGGAAGTAACAAATGGACAAAAAACTATTTGTTAATGAAAATAAACTAACTGATATATCTATATAATCTTCGTGCTATAAATTGTCTTCTTTTTCCGGGAATCATATCCTGTAAATTAGCTAAGTTTTCCCAACATTATCTGTTTTGAAGTTCAAGAATCCAGTAGAGCTGTTCTTTTTGAAATATTTCACTTTACATTTTTAGATGAAAAGTTTTGGTTTCATATAGGTATTATACACTTATACATTCACTAGAAAAAAAATTCGCATTCCACGCGGAGGAAGACATCCTTCAAGTCAGGATTTTCCAACGAACAGTCTACATATTTAAATATACACGTGACACGCCCGACATAAATAATATACACACAAGTATTTTGTTTCCAAAACTATATATTGTCCAGTATTTATTCTGTCATAATATATTCTACCTACTGCCTATATTGTTGTATATATAATATATATATTATGTGTGTATAAATGATATTGTGAAAAAGTTTTCTACAAGATGAACGCCGACTGACCAATTTCAAAAGTTTCAAAACTAAAAGTAGAACATTATTAAGCCATATTTCTATTCAGCTAAGTCTCGATAGTCCGGTAAAAGAGAGAAAATGATTTACACTATATTGTTGTATACTTGTATGTGTAACATATTATACTATATTTTATCATAGTATACCTGTATATATACAATATACATTCATGCCTGTATGTTACACTGACATCGGGATTCATTTATTATTAAAACATAGATACATAGAGTAGTAACTAGTAATTGAAGCTGTATACTCTTTTCCATATAAATGCATAATTACAAAAAACATAGTACAATTTATTGTACAACTCCTAGTATAGTACAATACGTTATAATAAAACATAAGTATTGAAATATTGACAGCTTAATATTATGATACTGCATAATATTATGTTTTAATTAAATAAAACATATTGAATACATTTTAAATTTTGAAATGAAAATGTATGTTAATGACAAATTTAGAAGTCATTTAAGCTTATTTTTAAATTTTTTTACGTTTATATTAAAACATTAAATATTGTTTTAATATCTTATTTGTATAATATATAACGTATAATTTGTTTTTAATACAATCCTTGAACAGTTGATACATAAAATATAAAAATAATTATTTCCACGCTTTAGCCTTTATGTTCCATAAACATAAATAAATAATACGTTTTGTTTATAGAATCATAAATTTAAGAATTTTCTTTTACAAAAATACAACATAATATATAAATAACCCTGGTATTTGCATATACCCAACGACCTACATAACGATAACAATACAATCGTAATAGCTTTTTAAACATTATATTTGTTAATTTCGACTTTCATCTAGTGCAATATATTACATTACTCTAAACTATGTAAAATATACATGCTATAAATATAAATTTACGCATACAATTTTGACAGACACAAATACACGATAGGTACTTACTCTTTAATTTGATCCAATGAAAATTACTTCATATCTTATAATAATGTTTTTCAATATTCGAAATTTTAAAATTATTTTTCAACTTTAGATATTATATTTAGTTAATATCCGATAATATTGAAAATAAAGAATAAACGTTTTATTTAAATCAAGCAAACAAAAATATCACCAAATAAAAATTTTAAAAACAAATAAATCATAATATCAACAATGTATTGAACAATTCTTTCCATTTTTTCCGGGTTTTTTATATATTTATATTTTTTTTGTCCATGTGTAAGTGTTCAAACTCCTCCTAAAGGGCTGCACCAATTTTGATGACATTTTTTGTGTGTGTGTGAATGAGTCCTTGAATGGTTTGGATTCACAATTGGACTCTGTAGGCCCAACCCGTGGAGGTGCTCAAACAAAAATTTTGAGATTCACGATAGGAATTTTTATTTATAAATAGTTGCTATTAGTTATAGGAGAAATAATTAGTAGAAATTAGCATTTATTTATTATTGGTTGCCATTGGTCATTCAGGTAGATTAGGAACAAGCATGCATCAAATTAAATTTTCGCACATTGCCTACCATGGTGGCTGAGTTTTACTTATACCAGGTGGATTGCCTACTTGAAATGTTTTTGTACACTTTCGTTATCTGACGTAGTCGGATTGCCTACCGGGGTGGCTGAGTTGAACTTACTGCAGCGATTTACATCCAAAAGGAGATGAACAATCACAATTTTATTAAGAATTGTAATTTTTTACGAGCAACAAAGTGGGTGAGATCAGCTAATACCTATTATATAAATTTTTCTGCAAAATAAAAATTGTACTATAAAAGTGAAATATAATCTTCACGCTGCTTGGACTCCTGCGTAGATTGGCTGCATTCGTGAAACGATTGTATAACTCTATTGACTAGAATCACCGAAGATACAAATCACATCAATGTTAGGCCAATATAATATACACCTAATATACCAGTAATCAGTAGGTACGTGTACAGCTTATTTGATCTGAGTGAAACCGAAAACAAAAAGTGAAGTACTAAAAACATAATTCATTAGGCACATAATAAGTATGTAATGTGAAATTCTGTGTTTTTTTTTTTTTAAATCAAATCATGTTATCAACATAAATTTACTAACTGAATAATCATTCGATCAGTGCCTAATGCATCAGTGTGAAATAAATAGTAAAATATTATACGCAACAATGTCTTTGACATAACAATGGGTAAACAATCCATCTCGTCAACAAACAACGCCTACCTATTATCCACTTAATATATATATTGTATAATTACTACCTGTTTGGATGGTCCATTTAAAGCCTGTTGAAGAATTCTGGTCAACGTCAGCGATGCCCATATTATTATAACGGATATATTTTATGATTTGCATTTATTGGGTTGGAGATCATTGTCGTTACGTGACACAACACTACCATGATCGATTGTTTGAAATCCCGGACATTTTCTCATTAAGCCCATAAATATTCACTCTAATTTCATAACTGTCAATTTATACGGTTTTCGGCGAGTTTCAAGTTAAAACTTACTTGCATCGAAAGTCTGCATAGTTAACTTTAAATTTGTCAAATTATCCAATTAGATTATGATGCACATAAAATAAACATACATAATATATAATAATATAGTTGATAACAATCACAATTTTATCGTTCAATACAATATAAACTATAAGGTTGAACAACTTAGAGAAGATTCATAAGAAAAATATAATTACAAATGACTTTTAAAAAGAGAAAAATCATTAAGAAATTACGTTATGTTGTTTGGGATATATAACTCAAAATTGTAATATATTTTTCACCCAGCTTGAAATCTTAAAATAAAAAAAATAAATCAAAGAAAACTTCTTTAAAGTGTGATTTCAAAAACGAATCACTGATGTAAGTAATCTTTTGATTAATATTTTTCTGAGAATTTTTTATTGTAAATGTAATGAGACCTTTTTATTGACGACTTCAGCAAAAAAAAACACTATATTAATATACTATGGTTTTTTTACTATATTTATATCATATAGATAATCAATATTTTGTTACATACTTCATACTCTAATTTTCTTGACTTACATAAAATAAAGAAATGCGTTTACACATAAAACACTAAACAATGTTTAAAACTTCAAATTATATCTAAAATACACATCACTTTGCAGTTCATATTTTAGATTCAGAACGGTGTATAATATATACTAAATTATATATTATATACTACCTAATTTATGGTCTGGTGAGTCTTTTTCTTGTAGAAAAAATACTTTAATTTTCAACTTTGAGGGTGGTTTTTAGAAGTAAATTGGAATTAGGACTTTGGTGGTCAAAAGTTAAATAAATAATATATTCTTTGTATTTTTCAAAATTATCGGGAAAAACAAAAAAAAAAAAAAACGAAAAACGAGAATTTTTGACATGGTTTTTTGTATGAGCATTTTAATCAGGTTTTAAAAAATCACAAAAATCCTCAAATTATGTTGTAATTTTAAATATTTAAACTTTGTAGTTAAAGCTTGAAATTTTAATACAAGGTTCCTCATAAGTAGTTCTTATTAAAATCTTTTATATAAGCACTTTTTATTTTTACTGGCATGGTGGCATTTGAAGTTCAAATTTATCCGAAATCAGATATTTAATCGAAGAATAACAATTGTAATTATTTTGTTGTAATTTAAAAATGGAAACTTGAAGCCTTAATATAAAATATTATTTATTATAATTTATACCCATAGTGACATTTTAAAAGGTAATGTTTTTGGTAAGAATTAATTCAACCTACCGTATACCTAATAATAAAATAAATATTACTTGAATAGTAATATAAATGTATCATAAAATTTAACACATACATTACAATGACAAGGTACACTGTATACTCAACGCCTATTGTACAGTAGAGCGGTTACTTACTTTCCCACTTTTTACTATTATAAATATTATAATTGAGTTATCTATAATCGCATAAAACATTAAATCAATAGCATTAAAATATAGACAAGATATGATAAATACTGAGAGTTGAATGCCTTTGCCGTACTCAACTAACCTCGGTGTAGAATAATAATGAATTATTTTTAATTGTATTATAAATTCAACAGAAATTATAAATCATTGATTTTTATTAAAACTAATGTGAACGGAATAACTGTTCACAATTTACAATTCCCATTTGCAATATACCTTATATGTACTACCTATGTAGTTACTACCTAGTTAACTTTTAAAATATTTACTGCTATTCGCGGATAGGTTTTATTAAAGCTCAAGGAAACTACATTAAAAATAATAGTAAAAACTAAAAGACCCCTTTTAAATACAAACTGGATTCGGTTTCAAATCGATAAATAGAACTACTTGAAACTTTTCAAGCATTTTACTTCCCGGAAATGTGTCCATATATAGTTATAAACCTATTCCATATTATACCTGCAATATAAACATGGTATTATATTAATTATTGTTTTATACTTATATCAATTGCATACCGACATGTGCATATTTTATTGTAGGTAATGATCACTGTGTGGTGTGTATTTAATGTGATTAGCTTATACCGTATTAAATAAAACTAATAATTAGCATTGAAAATTTTTTTTAAGCTATCACCCAATGTTTCAACTGCACATTTTTTTTACCTTAAACAATAATGGAATGATCTATACGAAACACATTATATATATATACGAGTATATATGCAGTTATTGTACAACCACCAATTTTGCCGGAAGTCATTCAGCTAAGCTTAGTTATATAGTTTCTACTTCAATTAAAAGTCAAACTAGAGGACGCCAATATATTCAAGTACCTAACTACCTATAATTTATTTTTCTTCGCCTTTATCCACATGATATAATATATATAATAATAATATATGATCATATTTTATTTATATTAAAATAGGATTTTTATTAACTTGTATCAATAATGACGTATGTAATTTTTAATTAAATTATCTTAAAACATTGAAAAATACATCAAATGCTAATATTTATAATTTATACTGTGTAAGCATACTAAAGAAATTATTCGGAGTTTATCAATTACTATGTACAGTATTATATTATTATGTATTTATTTTGATTTTATTAATATTATATAGTATAAGAGAACTATTGATTATTTTTCCATCGTTTTATATGTGTTTTAAAATTGTTGATACAAGTTGTAAATAAAAGTACAAACAGCGAGAAAAATAGTTTTCAAAATATTTAAATCAAATTTATTTTGAAACGAAATAACTAACGTAGTTATTATATAACTTTTCGAGCGTGCTTGAGATATAATTATATAAATGTATACCTATAATTTATACAGAGGAATAACGTGAGCATATCATACAAACTATTATTACACGCAGTGGCGTACCCAGGATTTTCCAATAGGGGGGCTGAATAAATAATTAATAGTTAATACTACCTCCGCAAAATGTTTCATCAAAACCGTTTTTGGAAATATCATGGTTTGTACTTTGCCTTTTACTATATACGATTTATACAATAACACGACCAATGTAGGTTTTAGCCCTCCCCCACCTAGGTACGCCACTGATTCCAGAACTTAATCATTGTATTTATTATCGAGATATCGAGTTGAATACAGTCTATTTTCATACATAGGTACGAATGAAATAACATATTTTCAAAACTTTTACTAGTATACAATTTATAATATATATGCCTAAATACACTTATATAATACAAATATAGTATAATGTAGGTATACCTATTGATAAACTTCCGTGCGTAAAATAAATCGAAATACACATTTTATTTTATCATCGTATTATAGTTTCAAAAATGCTTAAAAAAATACCGGTACAGCTGCAGCAGTTAGTGATTTATTGTATAGCTGTGAAGGTTAAAATTCAATTAAATAACTACGTATAAATGAAAGCTCTTCGTCCAGATATATTTAGGTAGGTATACATTTTAATAATTAATAACAAACTATAATATCAATATCTTACACAAAAATTGAAAGTATAATTAATTATTTATTATATAACTATTATTGTTATATTATTATGATTTACAACGACGAAAACGAACATTTTACGATCAATTTCTTATAACTCGTTTACCACGTCCATTGCAGTGGCCGAACACGCCATCGTACCTATCGAACATTGAATTTTCCTTGTCTCCGAAAAACGCATTTCTTCGTCTGCCTTTAACGGCCCCTGACGACTTCTTTAAGTACACCTGCGGTGTATGACGACGATTTCGTCTCCCTTGGTTATGCTCATACGTTTCACTTGTACCGACTTGGTAGTCCCGGTGCAATCTCCGGGTCATGAATTCCGGTTCACTCAAAGACGTACTAGCCACGTTCTCCATCAATGGAAATGATATTCCACTGATCGCGACTAGAATAAAATTAATTGCACGTTGGCAAATTATTTATTGAACTTTATTCACCAAATAATCAGTGGATTGGCTAAGAAGCTAAGCCACTCTGTAGTCTATATACATACCGTTCGAAGTTATATTATAAGAAGTCTAAAAAAAAGCTTATTGGCTGGCATTCGATATTTAATACAATTTAAGGAACACCAATGCACAACAAAAAAAATATCATATAATATATTTAATATGTAACCTAATAATATTATTATAAATTAAAATAGGTAAAACTTGTACTTGAAAGTAGTGAACTTCTTGATGAGTGATTTACAAGCAAACGAGAGAGTCGAATTATAAAAGCAAATAAATAAAAGTAACAAAAGTTTCTAACTCTTTTTACTCTTATTATTTGTACTGTACGATATTTCTTGACCCATTAATATTCGTTGATCTGTGATTAAAAGATTCCGAAAGGGTAAGAGAGTATGGGCAAACTGCGAGTGTAAACTATACCCCCTCGGAGTTTTTTTTTCTATACAATTTTCACTGTTTAGTGCTAAAGATCAAATGTCATTATAACAGTAGTACACTATTAATATATTAATATTTACGACATAAATAGTATTCAAATCAAAGTATACAGTTTAAGAATATTTTTTTTTTATAAAAGTGTGTTTAAATTAAGAAGATTATACAAACGATGAACACTGATATAGTCATTTGATATTTTTTTTTTTATTACCCTGTCCTACCGTAGCTATTTTCAATATCGTTTCTGATTAGAGTTTCAATTAGAATTTTAATAACCGTTCTTTCGTATTGGGTATCTATAAGTTACTAATAATATCCGATGAATCCTATATAAATCCTATAAATATCAACAAATTATCGCGCTCAAATTCTAGTTAGATAACGATTATTAAATTTAAAAAAAAATTAAAACCGAGTGTTCTCAATCTTTTTATACCTACTAAAAATTCCTTTATCAACAGTACCGTTCTCAATAGTATCTAACCGAAATAAGTAGTATAATTAGGATTTTTTGTGTGATGTAGGGGACACTAATTATTTTGTTTTTATTATTAACAAATAACATGTATCACATATATTAAATTATAATAAATAATAATACATATAATTCATCTCCCAAAATAGCAAAATAAAAAATGTTTACTTTTACAAAGCGATATGATACAAGGGGTGGTCTGGATCCAGATGCAGTGTATCACTATAATAATTATTGTAAGTATATATACATGTGTCACACAAAGTTTTTTTGGTAAGCCTTCAGGAATGTGATGGTTAAATTTGCGTTTTTAACAGACCGTGATTATGCAGTGTTCTCGTCTGAGACTGTCATAAAGAATAAGCCGTTTTTCCAACAACGGGGGCTTTATTATTATTGTTTTCGGACAGTGCATAGTGTATACATTTAGCAAAACAAAAGATCTCACCAAATATTTGATTTAGGATCCGATATTACGAAAGTTTATCCTTTCATCTTGTTTTTGTTTCATGTATAAAATAATTGATTGCAAAATGCTGATAAAACTTTTCCCCTTAATTAAAAACATTTTAGTGCTGGGATATATTTTAACATGTGATGTGCACGTTTTGTGTGGTGAACATTCGGCTTGTATCATAACTAAATATAAAATTACGTTTACATTTTTAGTTATAATTTTTTTTTTCTAAAACAACGAGTAAACATAAGCATATACAATAATACAATACATATTATATTTTGTATATTGTATAATTTATGTAGGATGTAGGAATAAATCTAGTGCTTTTCACGGGCGCTTTTCATGATGTCAACGTCGAGTCTTTGTACTATAAACATATTTATACCAACGTATAGGTTCATTAATGTCAGTTACAGAAATCGTCCAAAACCAGACGCCATTTCATTTTATCTTTGATTTGACATTGTGAAGTTTTTATACAAGTGTGTACCTAAACATATTAAATATACAAGCTGGATACCCAATCTGTAGAGAAGGTCTGTAAACGTTATAAACATGTATAGCTTGTATGGTGTATACAATATTAATACCGAACGTTTCCAAACTTTCTAGACACTTCGCTCAATATAAAATATAGTTTAGTTGGATACAATATTTGGTGCTTAAATGAACCCGATTTCGGATTTGTAAAATACACGATTATAAAAATATAATTGTCATCCTAAGCCCTAAATAATGTTTTAAATTGTAAAAAAACTGTTCCAAAAAGAACGGATTACTGGAACGAGTTCTTTTTGTAAAAACGAAACTTACAACTGCTTCCTTTAAAAATAAAGAAAAAAGAAAATAAATAAATTATTTTTCTGAGGAGCGTGAACGAAAATTACAGTTCCTTTAAATTGTAAAAACATATTTTAAATTGTAATATAATTTTCTTTGTTTCTACTTGTTAATAAGTATAAGAAGGTATTTTTAGTTGATTTGCGTTTAATTCATTGATCGTTTTTTTCTGCCGAACATTATAAATAAAAAAAAAAAGCATTATTTTAAAACAGCAATTTTGTAAATAACTTGGTTAAAAATGAACGAAAATTAGAACGAGTTCTTTTTTTAGAGAAACGAGATTTGAAGCGAGTTCATATATTAAGAAACAAACGGAGAACGGAACGAGATCCTTTTAAAAATGAACTTTCCCAACACTGATATTTTCTACCTGTTTGCATAGGTATAATATGTTAATAATTAATATGTCAGGTAGTTATGAATTTAACTATAATTGTATGCAGAAACCAAATAAAAAAAGTGATTATTGAATATTCGACCCCCATAAAATATTCCTGAGTGAGCCACTGAAACAATAATTTGCGTGCATTTAGGTATAAAATATAAATATAATTCGATTCGTGAGAGGCATTTTGTGGTTTACACAATTTAACTCACCCTCGCCGTTATTTTCAATTCGGTGTTCACCGTCGCAAAGACTCGATTTCGTACTCAACACCCATGTTATCATAAACGTAATTATGATCATTGCTAAAGACGATATAGTATTATACATATCGGATATAATATTTATGTACTACTGAATAATATTAGATACAACACATCAAACGCATTTGATTATAATACAATGTACATCCGCACACTCAAAAACGCAATAAGAACTTTACAACAATATTAATATGGCATTGTGTACTATATTCACGAATGGGTTTAATTACGCTATTAAACGGGAAAATTATTATTTGTTACAGATTTGAAATTATTTGGTTTCCATGGTTCTTGTACAGTTTATCGTAACCCCGTGGTTGAACAAATATTTAAAGCTGTTATATAATACAGTAAAACTTCCATATAACGAACTTCCATTTAGCAAAATTTTCTGTTTAACCAATTATTGTTGAGAATCATGACCTTCATTTTTAATCATGCGTAAATTCTATTTAACGAATTTCTCTATATTACAAATTTAGTTTGTTCCCCGTGAGACTGCGTTACATAAAAAGTCACTGTATTATGTATAGAAATTAGTGCGTATTTCATCATATACTAAAAACGTGGTTAGGTACCGACCACAGGGGCGCCATTTGGGTTGGTGCTGGGTGTACCTTGGCACCCCTATTTGTTTTCTGTCTCTAATTGGCCTGGTTTAAAATTTAAAATTACGCCTATAGGTGATGGCCTATGCCTAAAAATTAAAATATATTATTTGTTATGAATACTTTAATACATATAAAATATAAATATATAATAAATTATTATTGTGTATGGAGGTAAATTAGGTAAAGCATATTATTATTTGTAGATGCGTATTATTGGTATGCATGATGACTTTTTTTCGTTGGTAGGTATAATAAAAAATAGTTTTTAGCTACGAATCGGTGTCTCGCAAAACATATAGTAGGTATATGACGTATTCACTAATATAAAGAAAAAGTGGCCCCATGAAAAAAAAAATTGGCCTGCTTAAATTTTGGCACCCCTATTAAAAAACTCAAATGGCGCCACTGACCGACCAGTCGAAATGTTGTATTGCAGAATATTTTGATATACGTAGTTATAATACATTATTATACCAAGTTATTTTTTTATTATTTTTTAATATCAAATACTAAACCCATAGTCAATGATTTACAACCATTTAAATGTTAATGTTTAGATAAGTGGAAAGGAGTGGCAGATATATCACTCAATTTTTGCACACCACTATCTGCAACATCCAAACATTAAATGCCAATAAATAATTTACTGTTATAGTTCGATATTTATATGCAATATATATTATAATGATTAAGACTTTTTTACTCAGAAAATTATTTTACTTCCCAATATTAAATAAATATATAATCTGATGTAGCTACCTAAGTATTATACATTCCCGAAAAAAAATCAAAATCAAATTTTCTTAAACCCGTTGGGCGTTGATTCATAATAATATTATGTACACGCCCATGTACTTATATTATGGTTTACCTAGTACCTATAGTATATTTTATTAGCCTAATTATACCTATTATACTGTTTTATAATAAAACATTCCGTACTTCAATATTTCACTATTTACATAGTAGAAAATAGAATAATCTAGAATAGACAAGTATAATTTCCGCTCCACTTTTTTAATAATGAGTAGTATTATCCATAAAATGTATAATTTAATAATAATAATAATCAAATAATATGATAGTAACAATTATAGTATATGCAGGAGGCAGGCAGGTACTTTAATTGATGAACACAAATTTTTATTTGACTTTAATCAAAGACTAAATTAAATGAAATATGGACATTTTTGGATCTTGGATTTCTGTTAATTGGAAGATTTTATAAAAAATGTAGTTTCATATGAACCAGTGAGCATGTTTTTCCATTATTCTTAATAGTTACTGGATAATTCCATAATAATGCTATAATATTATTATTTTTTTATAATTCTTCGTAGTATGAAGTTTTTGAAGTATATTAAGTTGTGGTGGACTATTACAGTGTATCATAAAATATATAATATAACATCCATAAATTATATTCATTTTTCATTTTACCGGTTTTTTTTGATGATCTAAAATCATATTGTTTTTACTAATCAATTATTATTAAAATATGGATTTTTACCTTTATTCAGCAAAATAACAGATGTGGCCACTTTAAAAGTCTGTAAACAAATCATTTCTTTCAAAACGAATATCCAAACTGTCGAAATAATTACTGGATTTTCTTTCAAAAACCATTACAGCCTGCTACACAAACTACACTTGAAGCGGAGCGTCCGTTAAGACGTCCCGCGTCGTAAATAAATAACGATTTGTTTATGGTATCACGTTATTTCTATTTCCAAGTAATTATATTTATACATATATCAGGGTCGAGTAAAGCGTCGATTTGTGTCGACCAGACTTAATTAAGTGAGTCGACACAATCGGGGGCGCTTGGGTGTTTAGTCGGGCGGTAGCCGGACCCTACTCATACATAATAGTTTTTATTAGCCGTTTTATACAATATGGGTGTGAGAGTCGGCCGTCGTCGGTACAAACTTAATTAAGCGGTACCCCGACGACGAACCGGACTCGGGCAGGACAACTTATTTAAGTGCCTGGTCGTAGAGGTGTTGGCCCTGAAAAGGGCCGTTTTCGTAATAACGTCGAATCTCGGCAATTCTTGCCGGTCGACGTTGACTGCAGCGGTATCCGTGGGTTGCCGTTGATTCTTGCCGTGAGTCGGTGACCTCGTCGATAGTCGTGGAACAATAGCCGCTATGTGTTCCGCGTTAGTCGGCGATCAGGCACGGACTCTCACCGTATGGCGGCGGCGTTACGTGTCCTCGGCGGTCGGGTAACTCGTAGAGCCGCGTGAGGCAGTTGCGTCGTCGAGCTGCAAGTTGACACGGAGGCCCGCCGTGGGATGGTATTGTTGTGAACCGTCGATGGGCGGTTGCTGCTTATAGCCGTGGGGCGGCGCTGGTGTTGTCGGCTGCGGGTCTGCACGAAAGTCTGCCGTATAGCGACAACGTCGTTTCACGTCGTCGGCCGGGAGCTACTTGAAAGCCGTGGAGTGGCGCTGATCAGCTGTGGTCGTTGGTGGTCTTGGTCTTGGTCTTGGTCTTGGTCTTGGTCTTCTTGTCTTCAGAACTGGTAGTGTTGACTGTTGTTGAAGTGTTGAAGGTTGAAATAAGACTGACTAGATTGTCGAAAGTGTCCGGTATTTATACCCTTTTCGACAATCTAGTCCGTCGCTGATTGGTCCGCGCGTTTCGTGTTGACAGATGAATATCACACCGTTGTATTGTCGTTTCTCTTTACTAGGTGTGATTTTCATCTGTCAATCGTTCTTATTGTAACTAATTGTTGGTCTTGAAAAAGACCGTTTTGTGGTTGCCGGTTTATTCCGTTACAGAACCCCCCCCAGATTTGTGCCGGGGTGGGAACCATCTAGCACAAATTTTAAAGCGTACGGAATAAACGTGTGCGGGTCTGAGCTGCCTTGTAGATAGCTGTTCGCAGTTGATTATTGCTCATGTACCATATCAGTGTTGGTTCTTTTTCTGTTTTGTGTCTTTTTATTGGACGCTCATGTTGTGCCAGTTGACCTTTTACATAGTCTATTGCTTGAGTCATGTTGAAATTTTGTTTTTCAAACGGGATATATTGGTGTAATGTTGTAGCTGTTACCATTCTCCAATCTACCGGTTGATTCCAATCTGTATTTGGTTTTTCTCTCGCGGCATTTACTTCCGTAACCCAATGAATAATGTACAAGTGTTTGTCTCTGTTTGTTTTACGTTGTGTTTCTTCTGGTGAGTCTTGTATTTTTTCTGCTTGTACTGATATTAATCCCAACATGTTTTCTTCATTTATGGGTATTTTTCTTGCTTTTGCCGCCTGTTCCCGTTCTTTCTGTCTGGCTGCCGTAACAAGTGCCATTATGACTGTTTGATTTTGCTTTGAACAATCTCGTCTTATATAGTTTTTTCCGACCCTTTCTCTGTTCGTTGATTGGTTCGTCGTTCTTGTGACGTGATTGGGTCTTCTTAGTTCTTGGTTTTTTCTTTAATTTTGTTCGTCCATACTGTGGTATGGACGTACTTCTGCCACGTTTATCAGAAGTTCTTTTTTTGATGTGGGGTGCATAACTGCTAACGTGTTTTCACTAATGACTTTGGTGATTGTATATGGACCTTCAAAAATGTTGAATAATTTTTTTATTTCGTTATTTTCTGCGTTTGATAGGTGATGGTTTTTTATTAATACCATTTGCCCCTGTTTGAATGTGATGTATTTCTTTTGCTGAATGTTTTTTTCTTTCTTTTCCACTTTGTTTAATACTCTTTCTACTGCGTAATTTATTAATTCTTGGTGCTTCTTTTTTGTGTTACTCTCTGGAAATGTGATCAAGCTCTCAATTTCATGTTTTGATCTTTTCCCTGTCATTAATTGTTCTGGTGTTATTTCTATTACCTCAGATCTCACTCTGTTCATCCATTTTTCTACTTGGTCTAGATATATTGGCCATTTTCTGTGTTGGTCATGACAGTATGTACGTAATAATCGTCCTATCTCTCTGTTGTATCTTTCAACTGCATTCGATTGTGGATGGTATTTTGTTGAGTATATGGTTTTTATATTCCACTTTTTTAATGTTTCTTTCCATAATTTTGCTGTGAATTGGGTACCGTTGTCGGATTGTATTGCTTCCGGGGAGCCGATCGTGGGTATATAATCATTTTCCAACCGATTTAGTATTGCCTTTGACGTTGCCTTCTTTAATGCGTATAGTTTTATGTACCTAGAGAATGTATCTAGTATTGCCAATATGAAGTGTACTCCTCCTCTGCCAGTGGGTAACGGTCCCATTAAATCAATTGACACTTTTTCTAATATTCTTGTTGATTTATGTGTTCTGATTGGTCCACTCGGGTCATAATTAATTGGTTTATTCCTCTGACATTTATCGCAACTTCTGATCGTGTCCATTACAATTTTATGCATATTTCTGAATATTCCTATTTCTCTGATTAAGTGATAAGTTTTATATCTTCCTGGGTGTCCGAATATCGTGTGTGTTTCTTGTGTAAGTCTTCTTGCCATTTGTTCCGGTATTGCAATTTGCCAGTCTTCTTTGTCTCTTACAAATGTTATACCGTCCTTAACCATGATGTGTTTCGAGTGTTTCATTTTTAGTTTACTTATTCTTTTATCGCATTCCTGTAATTGTTTTAAATTTTTTATGTCGTTTCGCAGTTCCTGGCTGTACCTTTCCGATTTTATTTTGTTTAAGTATAACTTCTTTTCGATTCTATTATCTGTGGTTCTCGGGTATCTTGTCAATGTGTCTGCTATTACATTTTCTTTGCCTGGGATATATATGATTTCTAGCTCATACTCTTGTAACGCCAACGTCCATCTGGTTAATCTGCCACTGGTTAACCTGCATTGCTTTAAAAACGTTAGCGCGTGATGATCCGTTAGAATAAATGTTTTATTTCCTAGTATGTATTGCCTAAATTTATTACAGCAATATACCAGTGCTAAAGCTTCTATTTCTGTTGTTGAATATCGTTTTTCTGGTGGTTTGAGAGTTCTACTTGCATACCCTAGGGTTGCTCGTTCGTTGTTATCTAAAATTTGAAATAGCTCTCCCCCAATTGCTACTTCAGATGCATCCGTATTAATGTACATTGGTTGTTTTAATTTTGGAAATGATATTATGACTTTGTCTAAAAATGCTTTCTTTGATCTGTCAAATGCCTCCTGGTGTTTTTTCTCCCACGTCCATTTCTTGCTAGCTTTTGTAAGTTCTATGAGTGGTTGAATAATGTCCGCAAAATCTTTGACATATTTTCTGTAAAAGTTTAGGAACCCTAAGTAGCTTTGCACTTCTTTAATCTTCGAT